>JAYKAV010000187.1:66473-170357 GCA_035582835.1 Phoebastria nigripes
TTTTTTTTTTTTTTTTTTTTGATAGAGCAAATGTTATTTAGACAGAAAATACGGCTGTCTATGAAAAAGATATACTTAACACCAGCAGCTTTATGAAAAATATTCAGTGCTTTAATAACAGGCTTAAATGGCTTCAGGACAGTGTAGAGATACCCCAGATAGCTTRAAGACATATAGCTCTATAAGCAGAGCAATATGGAACTAATTTACCCTGCTCCTTGTCAGGTACACTAACTCACAGCCAACTCCTTACCTCTGTGGGGAGGGTGCTTACCAGCCCAGGAGCCAGCTGCTTCCTGAGGATTTTGCATTGGTATCTGCAAAGGTCAATTTTTTTTAGTTAAATTTAAGTATGTGCACTTTAATTTAACTGTCTACAGTGAAGGTTAAGCTGCATATTAGGAGAGGTTTGACCATCAGAGGAGAAAGATTCTGAAGTGGGCTTTCATTAGCAATGCAAGAAATCTAAATGATTATAAAATGGAGTTTAATATATTTAGATGCAGCTCCATGGTATGGCTGCCTAAGATGGAAAAAGGCTAAGCTTGATATCGCAGTGAGTAGCATCTGTATTGTGTTCTCAGTGTCTTATTTAGCCTCACAGGCTAGCATAGATTATCAAATCAACCTTATAGCTACACCTACACTGTATCTTCACCAAAGCTCCTCTGTGTATCATGGAAAGCATATATGTGTGTCTATGTGCAGGTATGTCTATAAACAAAAATGCAAGAATTATAGATTTTCTATACCCACCTAATTGAGAAGTCACTTTTAAAGGTAAACTTCCTTGCTAGATTCTCTAGAGTTAACTAAGGAAGGTTATTTTGAGTAAATGTATATTTCACATATGCATTGTAAGGTATAAMTGTAGTACAATTGCCAATTAACATTAGTTCCCTCAGTTGAATTAACTGGGCAAGAAACTGAGACTAGGGTGAATGGTACATTCTCATCTTCTAGGCCCATAACTTCTTTTCCTTTAATACTTAGAAATATTATTGCTCTTCCTTCTCACAAAGGTAGCATTTGAATATTTGGACAAAACAGTCCGTGTTGTATTAATGTACTTGTTTATTAAGTGCACTTATCATCAGGGTATGATTTTGATGTGCAGCAGTTCATGAGTTTGACTTCAAAGCATCAGGGTTTGACTGCCTGGGCTGTACTACCTCCTGATACTACAGCCTGTTTATGAATGCAGACTAACACAGACACTGTTCACTTTCCTCAAAAGTGGGATCAGATTTTAGCTGAAATTCTCAGAAAGAATATTTTCAACTGCTTAAAGACAGGTTTGACAATGGTGTGCTCTTACTTGCTTTCTGAAATGCCATAACACAAAGGCTGACTGGAAACAGGAAGTCTATTTTGTAAAAAATACCAAATTTTTGGAATTCAGCATTAGTCTTTATTGGAATGTGAGACCTCTCAAAATAGCCAGAAGAAGCTGCACCCAACAGCTGAAAGTTCAGTATTCTCAGATCCGCCTGGAATACGGGAGATTTAAGTTTAAGCTCCTGCTCCACGTCATCTAAACCTGACACTTCAGTGTGGTCATTTGATATCACAAAATCAGGTTGTAATAACTAAAATGCTGAATTTTCACTGTCAGAATGCTCCCTTCCACCTCCCTTCTTCCCTGACAGTACTGGTTGAATGAATAAGCTTATGTTTGTGTGTTCAAGAAAGATTCCAGTCCTGATTAGCTAATAGTCTAGTGATTTGAGAACACATAGGTCAACAACTCTTCACAAATTTTTGCCTCCAAACTGATTCTTTTTCTTGGAAACTGCTTTGGTTTTTCTTTTCTGTTTGTTTGTTTGAGGGGGTTTAGTTGTTGTTTTTTCTCAATGTAAGGAAAAAAAATATGCTAAATTCCTTTTCTAAAGTTAAGATGATAAAAATTACTATAAAACAATAGTAGAAGTTTGATTAACATTCTATCTTCAAAAAGAACTTAAAGAATATAACTGAAGAGATAATTGTTTATCTCCTGTTCTGGGCAAAAAGACTCCAAATGACTAAAATCAGAAGCCTTTGGTTATCTAAGTTATGGAGTCTTTTGCAGTCAGAGGCACCTCTGCTCCCTCTCTCTTCGTAGTATTCACTGTTTACTCTTGATACCATAGAGTAACAATAAAAAATAACTATAACAATAAAAGCAGGTGATGTGACTGGAGTTAACAACTATTAACTTACTCTTGTAAAATGGGCAACAGCTTTCTTCTGTCTGTTCTGTTTCTTCTGTCGGCTTCACTGACCATTTGCTGTCTTCTGCAGCACTGCAAAATTGATATGTAATCAATAGATTCAATAGTGAATTGTTACTTGCTAAAATGAGACTTTTTTTTCCTTTTTTTCCTTTTTCCAGTCTGGTTCCTTACCTTGACTCCCCAGTGAGTACTTTCTTTAAAACTTGTGAGCCCCAGGTCCCATATTTTCAGTCCTTTCCCACCAAAC
This sequence comes from Phoebastria nigripes, assembly GCA_035582835.1. Taxonomy (NCBI): domain Eukaryota; kingdom Metazoa; phylum Chordata; class Aves; order Procellariiformes; family Diomedeidae; genus Phoebastria; species Phoebastria nigripes. The sequence continues at coordinate 68,937 of JAYKAV010000187.1, forward strand.
ACACAAATCTAACCTGTCTTTTTTTGCGCCAAAATCTCTAGCAAAGTCCTCCTGAAATATATTCAGCTTAGCCTTTCCCCAAGAGGGCACACTCAGATCACACACCTTGGCTTTTGGATGGGGCTCTCTCCAAGCTCTCCTCTTGCCTTGTCTTTTAGGTTCATCCTTCCAACATCATCCTGATACTTCTGTCCATGTCTAGAATTTTTCATTGAGTCCATGTCTACTGCCCCCACAAAAGTCAATTGCAGGATCATCACTCCTTTCAATCCAGTTTGTCCCAGAACTGCCACATGCTGGTTTTCTCCAGCTGATCAACTCAAATTCCTCAGAAGAAGAATCACAGTCCTTTTCAGAGACTCCAAACAGCTTTTTCAGCACATCCTGCCAGTCCACCTTTCTGAGACAAAGTAGYCTTGTGGATCACTGCTGTGAAACTGCAGTGCCTGGATCCCACAGGGGTGAGTCTTATTGGTATTTGCAAGTCTGAAGGAGATGAATGGAGTGTTGTTCACATGAAGGATAATTTGGGGGTTTAAGACATTGGAAGGCTTTCTCCTAGATCTTAGAAGGCAGCCAGGAGTAGAAGGAGAGCTGTCAGGGGCAGATGTAGTAACTGGCTAAAAGCAGTTCTGAGGCAAGTGAGAATTACCGAGCTGTAGATAAAGTTGGGGTTTGCCATGGATTAAAATTCCTTCTATTGCTGCAGCCTATCCTGTCTGCAATACTAGAGTAGACAACAGTATGGGTAGGGTGAATGACTCCTCCCTGGTACCCTTGGTGAAAACCAGGCAAAACTTCAGTGGTTATTCCTGTGGGGTATAAAAGAAGAGTCTTGAAGACTGTTTTTCTTAACCCCCAGTAGCACCTCAATTGCTAGTGTCTTTATAGCCACTATTTTTGCTATGATTTATTAAAGATTTTGACAACATTACAAGATGGAATAGGAAAACTTTTGAAACCTTGACCACTGTTGTGGGACAATATAATCATCTTTTGCTCTAATCTATTTGACAAATTGGCATTTGGGGGCATAAGCCTGCTTCAGCTTCAGTGTAGTTTCTTGACACCTCTTTCTACAACTCTCTCTGAAAAGGTATTAAAGACACAGAAGTAAAATTTCATAATAATATAGAATAATATAGAGACAGGGAATAAAATAGTTCCATTTTAAAACTAGAAATTAAACTATTTCACCTAGTTGTTTTAAATCCTAGTCAGTACAATGATGTGTGTCTTGCTAAAACAAAATTATAACCTGTTATCATCAAATCCAAGTTTTTACAATTGCTAATAATATAATAATACAAATTGGTTGCTAATTTTTATAACTCAACAGAAGTAAGAAATTAGAGTATAACTATGTTTATTGGTCCACCATTTTGAGGATTTTGCATTTGAGCATTGATATATGTTGCATGTGCATGGACACTTTACTTAGACTGTTTTGAATCAATATGTTCAATTAAAATTAAATGCCACAATCTGGTATGAAATTTTGTTTACAAATAAATATATGATTGTGAAAATGGACACAAAAGCTCTTCCACAAAGTGTATTCTGACACTTACATTGCAAAGTGTTACCAAGGGACACACACAAAAATAATTTGCTTCTCTGTTTATTATTTTTAGTTTGACTATATATTTTTGCCTTCTGTTTATCTGTTTACATTTGCTCAATTCATAAGACTTTCCTCAGGTATTTTTTTCCCAAATAAGCAAAATAATCTTGCTTGTGACTATGTGGGATACACTCAAAAACAGAGTTTTACTTAATGGACTCATTAAGAAAGATCATTTGCAGGCTCTGGGTACTGAATCACAAGTCTACTGCACTATTCTTATTTTCACAACATGGATCAAGGAGAATCTAACAGTAAATTATGCATTTCAGTACTGTCTCCCCAGTCATAACCCTGCTCCTAACCATAACGATGACATCCCTTTCTGCCCCCAGCTAATTAGGAACCATTCAACCAACACTCAGCTGCTGTTATTAATGGATCCTGCCAAACTAGAAAAGTGTGTATTTTACTTCTTGGTTCCAAAACCTAATCCTAAGCATCATAACCCTTCTTAAGTCTTATCACAACCCTAACTGCAATCACAGCAGAGACCAAGACATCAGCTCAATAAACAGCTGAAAGCTCCACATTTCAGTATATAGAATATGCATCCTAGCTCTGTGTATCTGGCAGGATCTAGTAATGAATTATGCATATCTGTCCCAAACTTTAATCCTACACCAAAACAGAACTCTAGCTCTGCAGCCTACCCAGAAACTCATTAGGAGCTATCTATCCCCGTAGAGCTCTTATCTGGTCTCCAGAGATTTACAGTATGGAGTAGTCAACCTAATTCTCCAGCCATTCATCAAGATATGTGGAGGTATAATGGATAGCTTCACTTTTTTGCTATTAATTAAGTAATCTACATTTTATCTTTTTAATATTTGGCTGTTTCTTCATAGAACAGCATAACAATCACTTTTTAGGCAAGACATAAGAAATACAGCTTCAAGCGATGCTAGTTGCGAGTCTGTGGAGCTGCAGTGGAAAACAGGATATTTTATACAGCATGGATTCTCTGCTGTTTAGGACAGTTGTTTACCTCATTTTGTTTGCCCAGATATTAAATCAGTTTCTGTGACATTCTTTTGTCAGTGATACTTGGCTAGTAAAGGTGATGGATGGTGCCATAAGCTATCCTGAGCTCTTTCATTCACTTGCTGAAAGCATCTTGACAAAGTCAGGAGAAACTTGCTGAAACAGCACCTAAACCATAATTTGAAAGAAATACATGGGCCAAACCATGTGATCTAGTATTACGGTTGACATTTTTTTGGAGTTCCTTTTGGTGTGTATCCATGAAGTATTGTTGAGTTCAGCTGAAAAATAATAATAATAAAAAAACTAAGCAATAGTTACCAGATCAGTGAGAAGTATTCTTGCAAGTTTCTTTAAAAGAAATAACCTCATGCTTTTCTTCAAATAGAAGAAAAAATACAAAAGCTTTAATCATAATTTCATGGAAAATTTACTACTTTTTCAGGCAGATGCATGTGTGTGTGAATTTGCACACATATATATTAAAAGATGATAAAATTTAATCTGAAAAACTATCACCAACAAGATTGAATACTTCTGATTTAAAATATTATACTAATCAACATCTTTGTCTTGCTGATACTCTATCTGATCCTCTCCTTAATTTAATATAAGTTAATTTACCATACCACGCTATGGTTCTTCTAACTTAAGTGACGCATAAAACTAATGTTAAACAAACTGATAAACAGCAAGAGTTCTGTTGATGAAATCCTATTCTGATGAAAGGAACAACATATTAAATTCCTATTATGTGGTAGTACAAGGTCAGTTTGCAGGTACATTGCTTTTTCTGGCTCTTTGTACTCTGCATAGATTCTTACAGCAATAACACTCACTCACATGACAATAATGGGGCATCTCTTACACATATGCTATATCATCTGTGAAAAGAACAGCAAATGCCACAGAGAAGCAGCATGAAAGTTGTGGCTTAGAAGCCTCTTTAGAAGCTGAAAGAATGACTGCATTAGTAGGGACACAAGATTACCTTTGCAAAATGGTACCTATGCAGCAACTGTGTCCTTATTTACCTCTGGCACTGGAAATGCAAATTTTTGGGAGACTTGCTTTTGCATCTCTCCTGTATTCTGAGACCTTTCTCCATCATCAGCTTTTCCCAACTATTTCTTCCATAGTTGAGAAAGACACTCAATATTTTTCATCTTTCAGGGCAGTCACAGCTCTAAGAGGAAAGTTGCCCAGCCTGCACTGCTCCCACACATATCATTGGCTCTACTTCACACGCAAGAGAGGGTCAGCTATGCCCAGCAGATATGTCCCATGTGTCTAAAAAATAGTACCCAAAAGGTCTGCTGAATAATCAAGAAGCAAAAGCTTTGCAATAAGCAGCTATGTTCTGGGATTTTGGGGGTGGGGTGGTATTTTTCTTCATTAATAGAGTTTAGACAATTGGGGTTTTTTGAGGCGCATACCAATTCTTTATGATTTCTGCGATATGACAGCTTTGTTACACTGTGTTGTTGAGCTTGACTCCAAAGTTTTCACCCCAATTTCTGACTTTTGACATCCTATATCTGTTGAACTTTGTGAAGGGATAGTTTGTTTTGATGTTTGTGTTGGAAGGCATTATTCACTCAGTCAATGTCTCCTTGAAAATCATGCTTGACTGCAAAGGTGATTTATGAGGGATGATGAAGATCTGAGCAGCACAGAAATAGAGACCCTAGCTCGGCAACACCAAATTAAAACGCAGTTATATTTCCAAATATTATTTACAGTGCCATCTTGTGATGTTGACAAGCAGTGTCTGAAGTGAGCTCCTGAAGTTGTTAGCATTTCTGTAGGGCAGCAGAGTTCAGACTACAGAAGTTCTGACGGTAATGAAAAAAACGTTTACTTGTACGTCAGGAGACTGCACTGGTGCCTTCCTTTTTTCTGCTTCCAGGTCCAATGAAATGTAGGCCAGATTTCTTACCCATTTCAGTGTCACCAGTTGATACATGGGTGAGTCTGCTGTGACTGAAATGCCCTTGAAATTCAGACTTAAACTTTTGGTATTTCCATTGGTTATGGAAAACCTGTTGTGAAAAGCACCCTAGCTCATCAATGAATTTTAAGTACATGTTCTTTTTTACTTTCTTGAGTAAGCGCTTTCTTGAAGGGACTAAGTATTATGCTTAAGTCCTACAGTAATCATCCTAACCCTACAAGGTGCCACATGGAGTACAATTAATCTCAAAAGTGGCTGATAGGTTGGAGCTAATTAGAATTTTGGCAGTAAGGCTCATCATATTAAAAGTAAAATAGGCAGCACTGCATGGCAAATTGTTTCTCAGTTAATACAAAACATTTAACAAACTAAATAGCTATGGGGAGCATAGGTAATAGTAGTCATTTGAATACAGTATTTTTAATCTTAACAATACTACTTCAGAAATTCAATTTTCACAGAGATGAACCAGAAATTATTTTCTGTGCATTCCCTGATAATAAATTGTATAGCTGGTCCAAAATCTCACAGCAATTATAAAAAGGATTTAGTGTTTGATTTGTGAAGTATTCTCTCATTTGTAGCTAATCAACCTTGCTAGTTAGTTGAAGGCCCTTAGGCCCAAATCCACAAAGGGACTCATATTTAGCAAAGACAATTTTAAAACAAACCTAATTATGCTGGATTTTAAGCTGAATTTGGATTTCTTATAAAACCATACTGTGTTATCTTTCTTTCTGCTCATCTTCATTTGGACTCCAATGGACATCAGTCCTACAACAGGTCAGTGCACACCAAAACCCTGGAACTGATGAGAGGTATCTCCTAGGGAAACCGTCAGTAGCTGTATAAACCTAGGATATCTTATCACAAGTGTAGGCTAGTAACAAAGATTTTTGACACTTATATTAACAAAAGGAAAGGTTGCCCAGTTCAGCCATAGTTTGTATAGTCAGTATTGTTGCAAGCTGACAGCTTACAAGACTGTCCCATGCGTATTGTGTGGGTGTTTAAACCACCACTGGAATTTTTAAGAATATGCCAAATGAGTACTAAAGGAAATATATTGCTCAGAATTACTTGTTTTCTTCTTTGATGTCTCTATGGATTTCTCAGACACTACCCTTTTCTTCTCGTACATCCCAGATTGTTGAAATTTCTGAGAATTTTCTCAAAGTGCTTTGAGCCCAGTCCAGTAGCATATTGCTGAATTAGATTGTAATAATCATTGATGATATTTGATGTTATTATAGTCCCACAGTGTGTTCCTTTTAGGGATAAAGATTTCAGGTCTGAAGAATGATTTGCAGAGTATGCAGTGCTGAACAATAGATCTCCATATAAGAACGTTTACCAAACTTTAGCTTAATGTATTCAACTCATATTAATGAGAATATGTAGCAAAAATACTAACTTACTAAGACATAAATCATAATAACCTCATTCTTCGGGAAACATCATTTTTATGAAAAAGGGATAATGAAGTGGGGAACTAAACTTGGGCACTGAAATATTGGTCATTCAGTTATAACAGTAAGAGCTAAGGTAGAGATTTCTGTCACACAGTTTTGTGATATTTCAGCTTAATGTTCTACGGAGAGATCAAGGTACATTAGTATTTGTATTTTACAGGCTGCTCATCTGTAACGTGACTTGGGCCAGATAAACAGAAATTTAGTTGTGCTAACATAAAATTTAGTGTCTAAGTAATTTTTAGTGTTTTGAAAATATCTTTCTTTCGATTAGGAAAAAATAACACTTGGTTTGAAAAATAACACTATTATTGACTTAGAACGTTGTAGACATAAAGAAGACAAGAAGGAAGGACATTCTGTGTTAATTTCTAGAATTTTTTGTATGCTGGTGTTTCTCATTTTAAAATTCTTAATGTATAAAATTTATTCACACTGGATTTTTTCAGTTTGTTTTGTATACTCTGAACTGGGGAATCAAAAAAAACACTTAACTTTATAGCAATATACGTGAATTTGACGCTGCTGTACATTTGAAATTCAGCCTTTGTTTAGAAATTTAGGATGAACAACGCTAAGGATTTAAAAGTTCTTCACTGAGAGGGTTGTCAAGCACTGGAATATGCTCCCCAGGGAAGTGATCATGGCCCCAAGACTGTTCAAGAAGTGTTTGGGCAATGCTCTTAGATACATGGTTTAACTTTTAGGTCACCCTATGTGGAGTCAGGAGCTGGACTCAATGATCCTTGTGATTCCCTTCCAACTCTGGAAATTCTATGGTTCTATGATTCTATTTTTATACAACCACTAAATTATAACATGAAGTAAATTCATCCATTATTAAAAGCAGAATAGAAGGGGTAAGTTTAAAGGGGCTGTGATAAGGAAATGTAGTGAAACGAAGTTATTAATTATTATAACTGATGCTCTGTCAATGCATTGACATCACACTAAAACAGGACTCCTACCGTAATCTCACTCTGAAAAAACAATTGTTAAACTATAATAGTTGTACTAATTTTTTTGTAATTCATTCTTTAATATGTGATTTTCTTCTTCAGCAAAAAGAAAGAGGAAATTTAAATAACTAAAAAGGCGAATTACCTGCTGTACAGGAAGGATATTTGCACAATGCTTTCTGGTGAACAAAATGTACTATGGCTGTAGTTACTACTGCCAGTCTTATACCAGTGGGTTTTCAAATCTCGGTAGTGGTCTATTATGGTCACTGGGAGGCCGCTGATCACAATGAGCAATGGATCAAGCTTTATCAGCCTTATGAAGTGTTGAGAATTCCTTTCCAAAATCAGTACATTGTAGTAGCAGACTTTACAAAAAATAAAATAAAATAAAATAAAGATATAAAATAAAATAAAGATATAAAATAAAATAAAGATATAAAATGGATTAAAACAAACAAAAAATCAGGAATTAAATATTTCAGCCTTTACAGTCTGCCAGTGTCATGTTCTGATGTATCGATACTAACAGTGCATACTGTCCATTAGACATTCCTAAATGCATATAAAACTCAAACAGTAACATTTCATTTTGAATGAAAACTTTCACGACTGTTGGTCCTTCAGTTTCCAACTCCGAAGACATTTCCAAATTATATGCCTTATTTCAAATTTTTAAAGGCATTGAATATCTAAATCACTAGTATTTACACACGAGAACATTTTTGAAGCCTGAAATAGACAACTACTAACACATATATTTGCATAAATAGCATCTGAAGACTTCTTTGTAAAATTGTGGTGAATGGTATTCAGATTTTTCTGTTTCTTTGACAAAACTGATATTGTTCCATGGTTTTGGCCTATACTAAGCCAGATTAAATTTGTCCTGCTTTTTGCTGGTCTGTGACCTCCTGTACTTTTCATGTAATGAATCTCTGAAAAAGTATTTTCTTGCTTTGGTTTTACAATTCTAGAAGTTTAAAAGCAAGAGGACAGAGTGAACCAGAGACTATTCTCAATGAACAATAAAGGTGAGTCTACTTTGTTGGGCAAAGGCAGAGAGTTTAGCCTTATAGTCTCAAGCAATATTGTTTACACTTAAGACTAAAGCATGGGTCATGGCCTATTTTATTCACCTGTACAAGTGTGTCCTTAAAGACCCTATTGTGCAGATGACGTTTGAGGTTCCTGGACTAGAGCAGAGTTAATGATATTCTAATTTTGTAACTAGCTCTATGTCTAAGTACCTTTTATCTTCAGTCTCTAAGGACTTTTTCGTTCCAAAATAACTTTAACAACCTTAAATATTAACCACAAAGAGTTATTTCTAACAATCCCAATGAGAAAACCAAGAGAATTTACCATCTTGTGTTCATCAGTTAGAATTAAAAAAAAAAACAAACCAACAAATCCTTTCATTTCAGATCAAATATAGTGAATGCTTTATTTTACCATGTTGGTTCTTTCAAGGGGAGTTCAAGCCAGAGAACAGACAAAGCAAAATTTTTTAAAAATGTCATCTCTGTTATCTTTCACAAAGCTGTGCATTGTGACAATGAACTGCACACATACAACATGCATTTTATTTCTTACTTAGGCGAGATAATTTATTGTGTATGTCATTCCAAACTATTTTTAAAGGTAAGAGAAAGTGATTGGAATCTGAGAGCAAAGAAGCTCCTTTACTTTTGAACACAGGTATGAATTAAGACCTCAGCCTTTGTTTATCTGAAAGGACACATCTGGTGTGAAAAACAGCCAAAACCACCATCTGCCCTTCACAATGATGGCTCTCAGTTTTCATTTTATAGGCTTTGGACTACACACTAAAGGACTGGAGTCTTCATCTCCATTTATTCTGTTTATGCTGATCTAGTTAGTTTAGGATCACTCTTATTTTTTACATATCCAGTCACTTGCAGGTGATTCTTGCTTCCATAAACTCGCTAACACAGGTCTGAAATTTTTAATATATGTAACTTAAGTATAGCTTAGCTTTAAGTATAAAAGCCTTGACAGCTGCTTGGAGTTATCAATTTGAAATGGAGCACATTCAGGTACTCTGTATATAGACTGCAGAAGATCATAATCTCCCCTAGGAGATTATAATTGTCAGACCTTGAGTGGTCTAACTTGTTTTGGAGAGTTAAAGCCACTATTTGACAGAAAATTAGGTTTTCATTCCCCCTCGCCCCAATCTGTTTGATTGCTACTGTGAAAATAGCAGTAAGATGTTTGCCCTTTGATGCAATTTCAGAACAACTAATTACAAAAGACATCCTTCAATAAAATATACACATCACGTTTTACTTACATGGAAAACTGCCTTCTAACTGGCATCTTTACAGTCCCTCCACAAAGCCTGGTTCATGTGCTTATTCCTTCCACACTTTTGCATGGCTTGGGCCAGGCTGACTGATTTGCTGAAGCTAGAAAACAACAGGAAGTTGAGAAAGCTTAAAATAATAAATTTTCTTGATTAGCAGTACTGTATAAATATCTGATTTTATCTGACTTTATGAATGGTTTTCTGACTCCAGTCAAATCAATTCAGTGGTTTGTTCAGTCTTTCAGTTTTTCATATTCTTCTTCTTAGAAAACTGACATGTTAAGCCCAGCAGACACAAGATTCCCCAAATGGTTTGGGTTTAGAGATGGTCAGAAATACAGTGTTAAACCTTTTTGCTTTTTTTCCTTTATTACTTTTGTATTCATCTTCACTGGAATCAGCTGATTGATACTGGGCTGTTTCACACGACGTGTGACAAACTTCTTTCCAGATCTCAAACTATTTTTGTTGCACTACTGTGTTTCCTTGTTAGTTTGCCAGTTAATAGCAACCTTGGAGCCCTGGAAACTGGCAGGTGGGTCTCCCAAGGTTCCTAGCTCCCAGATGCCTTGGTTCAGGACCTCCGGAAGCCCTGGCACTGCAGTCTGAAAATGACCCAGTTTGCATTAGCTTTGCTATTCTTTCATCACTGGATAGATGCCATGAAACAGCAAATACTTGCTATCAGGTAATAGAAGTTTGATCAGCCTTTTTTTTTTTTTCCAAATTTTTGAATATCTTTGCCCATAGAAGAACATGACATTGGCAATCTGATGTTTAAATAGTATTTATTTGTTCATCTTTATTATTAATATAATTAGTTGTATAACGTCTACTAACCTTACCCTAATCAAAGCCTTTACTAAAAAATAGTTGCTTAAGTTAGGACTCTACAATCTAACTAAAAAGACAAAAAACAATTAGAAGGCAGGTGGTGCTTTACTCCCCCATTTATGCACAGGAAACTGAAGGACAGCAAGCTTAGTTGCTGTAGTCTGCTCCTACAAGCAAATTCTGGCAGAATTGGTATCGGGCCTACATTATATGAATCTCACTGCCATAAACTGTGAACTTTTTTTCCCACTCTGTTCATGTCTTCTGCAGACTAACAATGCCCAGTCCACTCAACTTTCTTACAAGGGCAACCAACAAAGGTATGTCCAGTAATTCTATTAATTCTTTTTTCTAAATACTCTCCTCTTTCTTTTTTAATTCATAACACACAACTGCTTGTACAGCAATTTCCTACTACCTTTTTGATTTACACAGTCAAATAGCTTCCATTTTTTTACTAGCCCAGGTTTCCACTAATTTTTCCATAATTTGGCAAGTCCAGCTTCATACATGAGATTCGAATAATCCTACAGAATGGAAGAAAGAAAAAACAAAGCTACTTATTCAATTACTGACATTGAATACATGCATTTTTTTCCTAAATTTTAGATACATTTCACTTGCAACACATGCTGAGAATAAGTAATGTTGGTCTCCCTTGGGGATAATACTAGCTTTGTCATGCAGAGAGGCCTATTTACCGAATAGCTTAAAATTGACCAATTTATATTATTATAGCAATACTGGGATTTCTGACCTACATTTAAGAAGTCTGATTGCACTGATTTAGATTCCCCAAATACCCATACTCTCTTTCCATATTCCTCTGTTTAGCAGTGATGTCTATGTAGGTAATTTTTGCCTGAATCTGGTCTAATTTTCACTACTGCCTAGTTAGTGTGGGTATGATGTAACTGACAACATATTTAAACATTTTTAATAAGCATATTAATAGAGAAGTCCAAATCAAAAAAACAAGTGTTTTATCATGTATTCATGTTTGCTCTTTGGAATGACCAGTATAGAAATTCAGTGGAAAAAATACACATTCTACTAGAAAATAGTTAAAAATTCCTGCCAGCAGACAACCTTATAATATTAGTAAAGCAACATTAAATTGTCTTGTCTTGGGGGGTGGTGGTGGGTGGGGTTTTTTGGGTTTTGTTTGTTTGTTTGTTTGTTCTTCCCCAAAAAATGTTCAGCAGCCCCACTGGAACATGTCTGTTTTGTAAAGTAAGTTTGTTCCTTCTGTCTACGTTCACAGAGACAGAAAAGAATCAATCTCTAAGACTTCAGCATTTTGAATCACAAGGATTCCTCTAAACCAACTGATACAGTTTTGAAATGTATGAGTTTTCTTTTCCATTTAAAGTTTTGTTTGAACTCAAATTGATGTTCAGGCAAACCCATCAAATTATGATTTTGGGAAAAGTATAAGGAACAAAAATTATCTTAACTAGTCCCAGATGGGATGAAACATTCTAGGTTTTAATAGCTCTGGGAATCCAGTGTGAGTCTAGATCTTTGTTAGCCTTTTGAAAATCTAGTTAAGGTTTTCAAAAGGGATGAGTATTTTTTGCATGCTTAAGTTTATAGGGACAGATACATTAAAACACATAAAAAGGGACATGATTTTCTGAAGTTCATCTTGATACAAAACTACTACTATGAAATTAGATTGCAACTTCTATTAATCTCATTAGAAAAAGGAATCAAGCTGAATGTGTAATTAGATCTCCTAGAGAGAAACAAGCTGCTTCGCACAAAGAGATAGTGAGAAGCGAGTCAATTACTATTTTTGTTAGCGTTGTCATGACTAGGCTTAGGTATGGCAGCATAGAAAACTAATATAAACAGGAAGATACAGATCATATTCATAACTTAAAACAGTTAATAAAAAAGAAATAAGTATTCACCCTCATGAAAGTGAGATATTTAGGAAGAGATCATGAAGGGATGATTTTAACTAGGTGGGACTCCTAGAAGGATCAGGAGAAAAAAGAAAAAATTGAAGTTGTTCTGAACACCTACTGTCAGCTCCCTTTTAAGAGGAAATGAATGGAAATACAATGAAAAAGCTCACCATATGACACTTTCATGCCCATGACTTGGCAGATTGACAAGAACTTTGATGTTCAGAAGCCTGAATTTGAAAGAGGGAGAGATTGACAGTAAAAGAGAGAGAAAGGAAACTGTATCCTGAATGGCAAAACAAATCTGCAAGACAGTTCAGCTGGAGCACCTTTTTCCAGGAATGGGAGGGAGAAAGGGAAAGGGAAGGGGAGGGGGAAGGGGGAAAGGCAAGACAGGAATCATATGCTATGGAAATACAATATGAAGCAAGCRTTGAGATTTCCAGAAAATATGGGGATAGAGTTAAATACTAGGGAGGAATTTTTACCTTAGAAAGAATGTTCCAGAACAAGTATTTTCTTCATTATAGGCTTTTATTTCTTTGATTTTTAAAATTTTTTTATTTCTTTGATTTTTTTTTAAATCAGCCCATAATAAGAGTAGTAAATGAAACCCACTTATTATTATTTTTAATTTGTGTACAATGTACCCTACTATTATGAAGATACATCATCCATCACATAAAAATTCCTTTTTAAGACAAGATCTATATTGCCAGCTTTTGTTCTATCTCAATGTATGAAAAATGGATACCGAAAATGTGGCAATGCTACGCTGGAAAAATTCTGTTTTGTAGGAAGCTACCTTGACTTTGGTTCTGTCTTTGGGAGAAGTGGTGTAACCATGTTACCTCAATGTATTGGATCTCCACTGGTGACTCTGCCAAAACAGTTTAGACAGTGGAGTCTCCGTAGTACAGATATGGCTTAAGAAAGATGATAAATAAAGATAACATTTTTTTTTTTTTAAATTATTATTCTGGGGAAATAAATAGTGAAATAAATAAAAATCATTTGGATGTTTTTATCCAGATACACTGAGAGAAACTTAAGAGAGAAACTGACACCAAAAAGATTTATCTTCACTTTGGTACCTTTGAACCCTCACCCCTCTTTCATTGTTTGGTTCACAGTTCAGGGTAAGGAAACCTGCTTGTCTAGGACTTCAGGGGATCATTGAAGCTGATGAGGGGACCAGAAAGAATGGGTGAATGACCATTTTATTAGTGAATAAAAGAATTGGATGAAAGAAAATTGAAACAGTCAGCCTTTGAACATGTGTATCCAGAGATGTTTTGAAAGGAGGGGCAGTGATATGAGCAATGATGCCAGGGGGAGAAGGAAGGTAAAAGTTCATTTATTGACCTCAACAATTTCCTTGAGAAGTTCAACAGAAATTGAAATTAATATAAATGCATGGTCCTCCAGAAACACGAGCGAGTTCTGCAGTTCTATGTTTCATCTCTCAAACCAATGCATCCGATTAGAAATAACAAATCCAATAAGAAATAATTATTATCTATCTGGTGAAGTTGGAATAATTAACAGAGCATCTAGTAGAAGGGAAAATTGGTGCATGGCTGAATGAGGCAATATTCTTTCTACAGAATGAGAAACTCTTGGACCCATCAATTTTTCTTACGTTAATAACTTTGCTTTATGTGTAAATAAGAGTGCTAGAAAAGAAATATAACTAACAAGTTTGCATTACAGCATCCTTCCTATTGTGATGTGATGTTGCCCAAACATTTTTGTATTGTAAACCAGGCAGGAATTCATCTGACTACAGAATCATGCAGCAGCTCACAGGAACCCAAAGGACATTTCCAATTATTCTTTCTGATCAAATAGAGCTTACAAAAGGCAGATTAAATGCATTTACTAGGCATCAAAACTTGATCTGAAAAAATAAGTTCACCGACTTAGAGATACAAGACTGAAACAGTTTAGTTTTATTAAATGATTCTATTAATTTGCTTGAATTGAAAAATGTGAAAATAAGCTTTAAATATCTGGATTATATCAAAATCTCTTATTTATATTTCCATTAAAAATMAATGAACCAGAATTCCTGAAAACTCAGAGAAAATGTGATTATATCTATCATTAATTTTATCTATAGCTGAGATGTTTATAAAGTAGGTCTTTCATTTATGATAATATCTGACCTCTAGTTTCATATTTATTCCTTTATTTTCTTTTCAACTGGATGAGTTTCTGTAGAGCTCAATAAATATCATAGCATCATAGAATCATAGAATTGTTTAGGTTGGAAAAGACCTTTAAGATCATTGAGTCCAACTGTTAACCTCGCACTGCCAAGTCCACCACTAAACCATGTCCCTAAGCACCACATCTACACGTCTTTTAAATACCTCCAGGGATGGTGACTCCATCACTTCCCTGGGCAGCCTGTGCCAATGCTTGACAACCCTTTCAGTGAAGAAATTTTTCCTAATATCCAATCTAAACCTCCCCTGGCGCAACTTGAGGCCATTTCCTCTCGTCCTATCACTTGCTACTTGGGAAAAGAGACCGACGCCCACCTTGCTACAACCTCCTTTCAGGTAGTTGTAGAGGGCAATAAGGTCTCCCCTCAGCCTCCTCTTCTCCAGGCTAAACAACCCCAGTTCCCTCAGCYGCTCCTCATMAKACTTGTGCTCTAGACCCTTCACCAGCTTTGTTGCCCTTCTCTGGACACCCTGCAGCACCTCAATGTCCTTCTTGTAGTGAGGGGCCCAAAACTGAACACAGTAGTCAAGGTGGGGCCTCACCAGGGCTGAGTACAGGGGCACAATCACCTCCCTATTCCTGCTGGCCACACTCTTTCTGATACAGGCCAGGATGCTATTGGCCTTCTTGGCCACCTGGGCACACTGCTGGCTCCTGTTCAGCCGGCTGTCAACCAGCACCCCCAGGTCCTTTTCCGACAGGCAGCTTTCCAGCCACTCTTCCCCAAGCCTGTAGCGTTGCATGGGGTTGTTGTGACCCAAGTGCAGGATCCGGCACTTGGCCTTGTTGAACCTCATACAATTGGCCTCGGCCCATCGATCCAGCCTGTCCAGATCCTTCTGCAGAGCCTTCCTACCCTCGAGCAGATCAACACTGCCGGCCAGCTTGGTGTCGTCTGCAAACTTACCGAGGGAGCACTCAATCCCCTCATCCAGATCACTGATAAAGATACTAAACAGAACCAGCCCCAACACTGAGCCCTGGGGAGCACCACTTGTGACTGGCTGCCAATTGGATTTAACTCCATTCACCACAACTCTCTGGGCCCGGCCATCCAGCCAGTTTTCTACCCAGCAAAGAGTATGCCCATCCAAGCCATGAGCAGCCCATTTCTCCAGGAGAATGCTGTGGGAAATGGTGTCAAAGGCTTTACTAAAGTCTAGGTAGACAGCAGCCMCAGCCTTTCCCTCATCCACTAAGCGGGTCACCTTGTCCTAGAAGGAGATCAGGTTAGTTAAGCAGGACCTGCCTTTCATAAACCCATGCTGGCTGGCTGGGCCTGATCACCTGGTTGTCCTGTACGTGCCACATGATGGCAGTCAAGATGATCTGCTCCATAACCTTCCCTGGCACCGAGGTCAGGGTGACAGGYCTGTAGTTCCCCGGATCCTCCTTCCRGCCCTTCTTGTAGATGGGCATCACATTTGCTAACCTCCAATCAACTGGGACCTCCCTGGTTAGCCAGGACTGCTGATCAATGAYGGAAAGTGGCTTGGTGAGCACTTCTGCCAGCTCCCTCAGTGCTCTTGGGTGGATTGCATCCAGCCCCATAGACTTGTGTGTGTCTAAGTGATGTAGCAGGCCGCTAACCATTTCCCCTTGGATTATGGGGGCTTCATTCTGCTCCCCTTCCCTGTCTTCCAGCTCAGGGGTTGGGTACCCTGAGAACAACTGGTCTTACTCTTAAAGACCTAGGCAAAGAAGGCATTAAGTACCTCTGCCTTTTCCTCATCCTTTGTCACTATGTTTCCCCCCRCATCCAATAAAGGATGGAGATTCTCCTTAGCCCTCCTTTTGTTGCTAACRTATTTATAGAAACATTTTTTATTGTCTTTTACGGCAGTAGCCAGATTAAGTTCTCGTTGGGCTTTGGCCCTTCTAGTTTTATCCCTGCATAATCTCACAACATCCTTGTAGTCCTCCTGAGTTGCCTGSCCCTTCTTCCAAAGGTTATAAACTCTCCTTTTTTTCCTGAGTTCCAGCCAAAGCTCTCTGTTCAGCCAGGCCGGTCTTCTTCCCCACCGGCTCGTCTTTTGGCACATGGGGACGGCCTGCTCCTGTGCCTTTAAGATTTCCTTCTTGAAGAATTTCCAGCCTTCCTGGACTCCTTTGCCCTTCAGGACTGCCTCCCAAGGGACTCTGTCAACCAGTCTCCTAAACAGGCCAAAGTCTGCCCTCCAGAAGTCCAAGGTGGCAGTTCTGCTGACCCCCCTCCTTACTTCTCCAAGAACTGAAAACTCTATAATTTCGTGATCGCTATGCCCAAGATGGCCTCCAACCATCACATCACCTACAAGTCCTACTCTGTTTGCAAATAACAGGTCCAGCAGGGTGCTTTCCCTAGTTGCCTCCCTCATCAGCTGTGTCAGGAAGTTATCTTCCACACATGCCAGGAACCTCCTAGGCTGTTTCCTCTCTGCTCTATTGTATTTCCAGCAGACATCTGGTAAGTTGAAGTCCCCCACGAGAACAAGGGCTAGCGATTGTGAGACTTCTCCCAGCTGCTTATAGAATATTTTGTCTGCCTCTTCATCCTGGTTGGGTGGTCTATAACAGACTCCCACCATGATATCTGCTTTGTTGGCCTTCCCCCTGATTCTTACCCATAAACACTCGACCCTATTGTCACCATCATTAAGCTCTAGACAGTCAAAACACTCCCTAACATACAGGGCCTCTCYTTCCTTGCGTATCCCTTCTGAAGAGTTTATAGCCATCCATTGCAGCACTCCAGTTGTGCGAGACATCCCACCGTGTTTCTGTGATGGCAACTATACCATGGTTTTCCTGCTGCACAATGGCTTCCAGCTCCTCCTGTTTGTTGCCCGTGCTGCGTGCATTGGTGTAGATGCACTTCAGCTGGGCTATTGATCCTGCCACCTTTTTTGAGGAAGAAGCCTTAATTCCTATGTGACCATTCTCAGGTGCTTCCATGGCTTCTAACACATCAATAACCCTTGTGTCTTTGCTGCTGCATGGATCTCCATCCCCTACCTCCACTGAGAYGGCAGACCGAAGGACCTCGCTAGCACACTGTCCCTCAAACATTGGGGGGCGTGCTGCTCCCAGGCTTATCTCTAGCGAGCCTGTTTTTATCCCTTTCCCCTTCAACTCTAGTTTAAAGCTCTTTCAATGAGCCCTGCTAAGTCCTGTGCAAAGATCCTTTTCCCCCTTTGAGACAGGTGTACCCTGTCTGTCACCGGCAGGCCTGGTGTTGTGTAGACTGACCCATGATCAAAAAACCCAAAATTCTGCCGGTGACACCAGGCTCAGAGCCAGGTATTGATCCTGTTTCTTCCCTCATCATTCCCTGCAACTGGAAGGATAGAGGAGAACACTACTTGTGCTCCTGACCCCTTAAACAGTGGTCCCAAGGCCCTGAAGTCTCTCTTGATTGCCCTTGGAATTCTAGTTGCAACTTCATTGYTGCCTACCTRAAAAATCAATAATGGATAATAATCTGAGGGCTGTACCAGGGTAGGAAGCTTCATGAAATAATTTTATACCTACGATGAGACATGCCTGCAGCTGAAGTACTTTGCAGAAGCAGGGCTTAAATCTGACAAACAATTGTGAGTGCATTTTCATAATTAATTTGATATTATCTGAAACACAGGTATTATTATTATGTAGCTCTGGTTGTTTTGCTTTATTTGTTTATTGAACAATGGCACAAAATTTTGGCCAACCTTCCTTTTCAAAAGTGAATATTACAGCTCTTGTTAATTCCAACCCATGTGTTCAGCCTTTCTTCCAGTAATTGAAATATTTCTAAAGCAGTACTATCCATGCATGTGAAATATATCTGTTAACAGTGGGAAAGGTTCTTTAAGGTTCTTATATATGCAGTGCAAAATTGGACACATTCACAGTATTACATAAAATATGCATATTGGAAATATAGTAAAGAAAAATTTCATATAGATAACAATGACAACTTTTAGGCTTAACATCAGATATTTAATCAGTAATATTGAAAACACAGGGGGAAATTCAACTCTTTAATAAACATTTATTCATAGAAAAATGTTCAGTGATGTAAAAATTAAATGTAGAAACAAATTGCCACCAGTTACGACTACCAACATATTTTGAACAGAAGCTCTGATTTCCAGTTTCAAATAAGTTACACTTACTTGAAGGAGGATCACTAATACAGATACAAATTTACTGCTATGGAGAACTTGCCTTATAGTTCTTACTCCAGTAACAATTTGTAGAACTGCAATAAAACTTTAGTAAGACATTCTCAGGGTTTTTTTTTACCCTTTGTGATGGCTACCATCCCCAAAATGTCAAAATATAGTGGAAAAGTAATTTAGGAAAAAAAAACCACTCCAAATGCCAAAATTGTCATCTGTACTATTAAAACGTCACACATGGTCTCTATGAAAGACTAACAACATGCATTAATATGATATTTGTAGTCTCTACGGCATGCTAATAAAGCAAAGACTGCTGCAAAAAGCTTGGGAGCTATACCTTGTAAAATGTTTACAATATAAATTGATAACTGCAACTCAATTGACTTTCTTCCCAACTTGATGTCCKTTCGATTTACTCTGCCACTGCTCAACAACTGCTCTGATTAAGGATGTGATCCTGTAGTCTCTAGTGGAGTGTCTCTAAGGGCAAAATATAAAAATGAGTTGCAGAATCAACCCTTGAAAGTCCCTCTTTCTTCATCAAAGATGTTTATAATCAAATAAGTTAACATTCCCTATATAGCATGCATAGCCAAAAGAAAGGTCCCTTAGGTTTTTTGAAAGCTTCAATCATTTGAGACCTCTCTGCAGTAGGTAGCAACCAGAACATTTCCATGTTCTGAAAAAATCTCCAGAAGGTTAAGATCCCAATCCATAAGAGTGTCATGATTGAAAGGAATGCAATGAATTTTAGTTTCATGTAAATGAGAGAGAAGCCCACCCCAAACACTACATTATTGTTCAAATAGATTAACATCTAGTGTTTTTATGTCTGCTTTTTCTGGTTTTACACTTCTATATCGCAGTTATATTTTCAGTTTCATAATCAGAAATTAAAACAATTTTGGTTTTTAGAATAAAGCATGTTGCTTTCATATAGGGCTTCTCCATTGTTAAGTATCAAATGAAAATGACAGTCATGGGAAACAATAAAATTTAATGGTATCTGCAGATGAAATTTTTGGAGTATCCACAGCTCATGGCAAGTCTGGGATGTGGTGTTTCAGATTAACATGCAGGAGCAAGTAATATCTAATGGCAAGATAAACACAAAACCTTCCCAGACAGCATTATTCAGAGCTTCTGACGAGAAGTACACAGGCGAATACCCATATTCTGGGAAAATCCCTATTTCCCCACCTACACTGTTCAAGAACAGCTCAAACACCTTCATTTATGGAGTCTATGTGAAGTATAACAGTTATACTACCAAACTTCAGATTATTAAATGTAAATCACTGAGGAAATTATTTTTCTTCTCTAAGAAAAATCTAAGGTTTGGGTCCTAATGACATCCAAAGGTCTCTGAGTTAAGACTGAAGATCTTGTATCTCTCTATTAGCTCCAGATTTTTCCTCCTTATTTGTGTCTAATTTCTTTAATGTCTTGCTTGGCATTTTGACTAGGTTATGCAAAATATACCCTAATTCAGTAAACATTTTTTGACAGGATCSCCCACAAAACCAGAAGGAAATCTTTTGCATTTCACCACTCTGAGCTCTGCTTTATAACCAACTTCAAACAGTAGTGGATGAGTCCACACAAATATTTTTGTTCCCAATGTTGATTGTCATAAATGGACGTTGCATTCGGAGATGCAGATGCCTACATACTTTCCTGCATCTGTATCTAGGCTATAGAGGTTTCATTCTGTGTGCTGGAAAGAATCAGCACTGTTAATTTGGGCCATGAAAATGCTGTTCTTTTTTTTCTTTTCCCTGAGGCTTCATTACACAAACCTCCCCTACAGTTGTGTTTTTCTTCCATACAGTGATACATAATTATTCACAAACTGAACCAACCTTGTTAATAAGATTTTTATAATCAGAGACTTGTTTTCTACTGTCCAATCCATGGCTGATTATCTTTAGCCTCCTGCCTGCATTATGTCTGGCCTAAGTAATAGAAAGCATCATTTGCCAAATAGGAACATTCACAAAGTGTTTCAGTAATGGGTTTTGAGGGTAATTCTGTCCTCTTTTCCTTTTTCATAAAGTCATTTGAGTTTCTTTTCAAGTAATGATCTCCTTAGTTTTCTGCAAGACATAAATATGAATTTAGATATTATTTAGATAGCTGCTGTTAATTCCTTGATAATGTTTCCTGATTTCAGTTGCAGCAGTGCCTGAGCTATTTGTGTGAAGAAATACTGTATATGTGGAACAAAGAAATTACTGAAGATCTTATAAAAATTTTAACAATAAATTCAAAATGAGACAAAGAAATATTATTATTCTGGTTGCAATTATGTTAACACTTTCAGTCTTAATGATCCAATTACAGCTTATTCCCAATAATAATGTACTTACAACTAATATAGGCAGTCTTTCTAGTATCTATCCCTTTCTTTGCTGGTCAGCACTCTTCCAGTATGTCACTGGGTCCTGAGATCAACCATCAGCCTTTCTCAAGGGGGAAAGGTGTCAGGGTGAGCCCTCAGTGCCCTGAGTTCTTCAGGGTCTTTTGTGGGGGTTCCTTTCTCTTTGGTTGTAGTTTTACCTGCAGTTATTTTTGTGTTTTCAAACAGTCTGTTTGACCACTCATTTTTCTTGTTGACCCTCAAGTTAAGTTAGGCAATGATCACTTAGTATCGTTAAACCTTTATCATATATGGTGTAATTTTTATAGAGTAAAATCAGATTATTTTGCAAAGCTAAAGTTAGGTCTAAGTCCCCTAACTATTGGACAGTTTGCTCCATTAGCTAAAAMAGGCTGTAATAAGCTAAATAACAGTAAAGGCAAATCCAGAAAAGGTCTGACAAGCCTTCAAGCCTTGCATCATTGAGTCAATAAAAACCTATGCTTTGTGACTAGCAACGGTGATAYGATGCTTACTGGGCTACAATGGAGTAAAGATGAATTCAGAGACAAATAAGAAAAAAGAGGGTAGAATGAAACTATTAGGGAGTCTAGGTTCTTGATGAGCTGTACGTAAGAGCAGAAATTGATCTCTTAATCAAATCTTCTATGTATGTGTATTTTTCTTTTTGCTTTAAAGGCAATTCTCCATTCTGGTGAGATGCAAAAAATCATCAGATGCAGTATTTAAAGTTATACTTTATACTGTGGATCAAGTAGGGAAAGGATGATTTTTAGCATTGATTTGCAATGCACATTAGATCAAGTTTTCCACAGTCACACCCCCATTTGAACATGAAATCAATCAGCCAAAATTTTGAAGTGCATCCCTGCTGGGGTATCCTAGTCTTTTCAACAGGTTTGATGTTCACTGTGCTTAAATGACAGATCTAAGATCTAAGCACTGAGATGTGGCTACTGAGGCCATCATCAGGATGAAACTCTCATATCATTGCCTGACACATATTCAGGATGTTCACAAGTTTAGGATTTTACTATAAACCCACAGATTACTGCCACTGGGTTTCATTAGCAGCCGTATGTGAGAAAAGGAAGGAAGACATTTCTACAAGTCCAGTAAATCCAGCCCAGTTTATTGAATCCTCTGTGTTGGCAGTAATAGATATCTTATTCCCAATTACTGCTAGATGAGCATGCTTCATAGGAATAATTCCTGACAAGACAAATGCAGGAAACTGGAAAAAACTAAGCATTTTTTTCTTCTTCACCTTTATCATTCAAAAAGAGCACATCATTTATTTCCTTTGTAAATGTCACAGAGAGATTGGTACTCAGTTGGAAACTTCCATGGTGATTTTTCATCTCTGCACAATTGTCTTGAGCTGGCTTATAAATATTGGGAAATGGAAAGTATTACTGATCATTTTAAACCGTATTGGCACAAATATGGTGCTAGGATAATAGATATATGCTCTTTCTATTTCCTATGACAGCAACTTAGGAGAACTTTTAACTATTCCTTCACTTGCCAAAAGATTAGGAAGACTTCATTAAGTGCTGGATTTCAGCTCCTCTAGGTATAGAAGGTGTCATCAGCTCAGCAATATTTGTGCTGATCCAGCTAAACATGCAGCGCTAAAAGCATTAATTTGCTTTTAAAAGTGTGCTTGGAAGCAATTCTGTTTCAGAAATAGGAGCAAAGTCAGCTGAAAAACTGCAGTCAAATTCTATTTTAAAAGGAAATAAAAAAAATCAATTTCTTGTAAACTGTTGTTATTTATGGAGGAAAAGCTAATACTGTAATCATCCTACTTTTTTCATGATAAAACTGATTATGTGTATTCTTTAACACTAATGCCTTTCAGGTGAAAATATTTAACAGTTAACCAGTTTGTTTTAACTTGAACCATTGGTCTCAATCACCTGTCTCAGAAGATTTGACTGAAATACTGTAAATTTCCTGCTTATACTGTATTTTTTCCCCCTAAGACAACTAAAAGAAAGGAAAGGAAAAAGGCGAAGAAATTTGAAAAAAATATTAATTCCTATAACTCCCATTCCTCATAAAGTCTCATCTAGTGAAAAAKATCACTAATTTATCTGTCAAGCCAATCTTTTACCAAGCTAGAGTGCTTTTCTTCTATACAATGCTCACTATCAATGGCTTTGCTGTAAATCATTCCTTCCTCATCTCACAGAATTTGTGAGTGGTTTGTGAAATTCTGTACATAGAGAATTCTACATAGGCGCCATTCCACTGCACAGGGCTTGTTTCAGAGTCACTGAAATGGAAGATAAGCACAGACATGGCAGGGAAGCTTTCAAGGATAAAAACATCAGCATTGATAGTGAAGCATTTCCAATGCATCATCAAAAAGTAAATTTGCCTGCCCTGACCAGTCATGTCTGTGAACTTCCAAAATGCAGTTGTGTAGAAAGTGACTATTTACCGTGATTACAGGTATGAATGCAAAATATTTCAGCAAACATGAAAGAGAATTGAGTCTGATACTCTTTAACCATTTCCCAACTCATTAGTAAACCACTATTTCAATAGATGAGGAAAGCTATACTTGTGGGACACTGAAAGAAAGAGACAATTTTAATGCCCTTTCTACTCAAGAACTATGTGAATATATATATTATGAACATATATAAAAGTGAATATTTAAAAATTATGAATGCTTGCCATAAAATGATACTTTGGAATGAGGGAAGAGGAAATCTGCTTGTTTTCCAATTCATCAAATTTGCACAATTCTATCAACAGTGGCTCTTTCTACTCTGTTGGTCACTTTGGAGGAAAGGGGGGTCCCTKTCCAGCATCTTTTTGCTAACAAAGTGTTCAGTGATGCAGAGTTCRGATTCCTGTGTGGACTCCTTAAGGTAGTGCTACCTCACTTGTAGAAATTGAATTCATAGTCTACTAAAATACTGGTGTGTGTCCTCCTTCCATAAGCAAATTGCCAGGTTGATGAGATTTTAGAGTGCATGGAAGGTATACTTTTCAGATCCTCAAGGAACACACTTGTTTAAAAAACAGAACAGGAGTAAAACACGAAATCTCAGTTGTGCCTGCACACCCTCAAGAACTCATTGGAAACAGAAAATGCTTTATACATTTCCAGACCTGGAGCCCTCCTTGCAACCATCATTTGCATCTCAAAGCCAAGGTAGAGAGACATTGAAAGAGAGTGTATATTTTTCATGAGCAGTCAAGTCCTTCATTCTCTGGAAGTTTTCCTTTTTATGAAAAGAATGATGCCTAAGGTCAGATATACTGCAATCTTACAATCTAGATCTCCATCTGTGCCATCATATATAGAAAGCCATCTGCTAATTTGATGTACAATCTGTACCCTGGAAACACAAAGAGTTCTTTATAAAAGTAGCAATCTTCTAATGCCAGGATACTTTACATTTACCAGTCATTTCAGTTTTCCATCATAAAAAAAGGATCAGTTCACTTTCTTCAGTGTATGGCTTGCTCTATTCAAAAGGGAAAACTTACTTTCAGGAGGGGAAACAGAAGCAGTTAGGAAGTGAACTTGTGGACATTACAGATAGACCCGCCCCGTATACCATCCTTTAAAATCAAACAGTAGGCCTACATGAGGAGAAAAATGTGGAGGAAAATCTGGGTGCCATTATATACAACCTAATGAAAACTTCTCACTGGGAACTGGAAAAAATTCTAGAGAAAATAAACTGTTATAGGATAGACAGAAAATGGGACCAAAAAAACCCAACAACAAAGCATTGTAGTAATGTCTTCAAAATATTTTGCATACTGGAAACCCAAAACAGTCTTCGTTTTCAAATGCAGAAATTAAGTTATTTATCAAAGGCCACATAGCAGTTCAGGGTTGGAGTCATGATAAGAGCTTGAGAGTTAATAACCTTTCATTTTCTCTCAAGCAAACAATACAGTTTTCTTTTGAACAGTGTCACAGATTTTAAAGAACATGATGAATACGGAACATTKTTCATGTTGCAGTTTGACATATATGCCACCACACTGACCTGCCTTAAACTTCTATAGTTTGGATTGTTTTTCCCGGTGGCAGCAGAGGCTAGGGCTGCTTTAAACAYTCATGCAACTTTTCTTTCTTCAGCACTTCCTCTGCAAGCCATCTTTGGGAAAAAAAAAAAAGGTCCACTTCTTAACATTATTTCAGCAGAGCAAGCATTTAAAACTTGATAGCAGTGTTTCCTACTAGGCTGTTATTTTTATCTCCTTGGTAAATAAAACTCTGAAAGAGCCAATCTTAATTTCAGGGATGTGGGAGTATCGAAGTGCCTGATATCTGCAACCCATATGAAAATCACAAGATTTATGTATTGGTAGAAAGGTAGATAGGAAGGAAAATAATGGGAAAACCCTTTTAAATAAGTTTTCTTAGGAATGTTATCCCTTAATATAGAAATAAACATTTTGCCCAAGAAAAAAAAAATCTCTATTTTGGTTTTAAGCCATTGCTTATAAATTTATTTTGCTTACAAATGCTGTATACAATGGTTTTGCATTTTTGTGGGGAAAAAAAAAAAAATTGCCGATGTACCACAGATTTTGTTTTTCCCTCATAAGATACTGGATGAGGTGACACAGTGGCCACGTTCTATAGAGAGAAAAATGTTTGGAGTTCTTACAGGAAGTTTATAAACCATGTTCACCCTCCACTCCAGTGTTTGTTGAAATTGGGTGGTGGTGGCTGTCTAACTACCTAGTTTATCTTGTCCATCTGTCTGCATGACTATTTCACAGCCAGGAGATTCAGTCCTGCAGTCAACAGGGGACAAATACATGGACCTTACCATACAGATAGATTTTATAAAGGCTTAACTTGCCTTTCGTTATTATTTAATAGATAAGTTACTATTTAATTTTAATGGCTGAAAGTCATGCCATTTATGTATAGCTTTATATAGAACTTGATAATAGCAGTCATGATAAATGATGCAACATCAAGTATAAGAAGAAAACCTGATACATTCTAAATATCCCAAGTGGTTATAAGTCAAGTCTGTTCTGGGTAGCAATGACTTGTTTATTTATTTGGGCCCTGACACTGCTTCTGACCAACTTCTCTAAAATAAATTCTGGAATGTGATCTTGGCTTTTGTCATGGTTATCATATGAATATTTTGACTTAATTTGATATAAGAAATAGGGAAAAGAAAGCAAGGGACTGATGAGATGAAAAACACTCTTGAAATAAAGCAATTCTTGATCTGCAGAGATTCTGAAAAGGAGAATCTTCTGATAAGGGGAAGAGTTGATAAATTAGATGGGATACACTGGCTTATGGAGTATGAAGAAGCAAGACCTGACTAACATCCTATCTGGTGATATTAAGACTTAAATAAGAGAAATGAGCATGTATAGACTATCTATCATTTTAAATGCTTTGTTTCCACTGTAAGAATAAATAATAAYACTTTGTCTTAAAGAGAACTCTCTCAGCATGAGATATGACTAGTCCACACATTTCATTCAGGAAAAGGAAGACTTACTCTCCGTTCAGGAGGACCAAGGTAGGGAACACTTAAACAAACTGGCCATACACAAGTCGATGGGACCTGATGGGATGCACCCTTGAGTGCTGAGGGAGCTGACTGATCTCATTACAAGGCCACTCTTGATTATCTTTGAAAGGTCATGGCAAGTGGAGGAGGTTCATGAGGAATGAAGGAAGGAAAATGTCATCCCATCTCAAAGAAGGGCAAGAAGGAAGAGACAGGGGACTACACCACTACTTAGTCTTACCTCTATCCCTGGGAAGGTAACTAATCCTGGAAACCATTTTGAAACATATTAAGAACAAGAAGGYGATTGAGAGTAGTCATCATTGATTTATGAAAGGCAAATCATGCCTGTCCACCTTGACAACCTTCTACAGTTAAATGACTAGCTCAATGGGTGAAAGAGGGGAAGAATGAATTTTTTATGGTCAGTGACACAAAGTCCAGCTGGAGGCCAGTCACTAGTGTTGTACCCCAGGAGTCAATACTGGGGTCAATACTATTTAGCATCTTCATTAATGACAGAACAGATTAAGGCGATGGGACAGAGTGCACCCTCAGCAAGTTTGCAGATGATACAAAACTGGCAGGAGTGGTTGATACCCAAGATGACCGTGCTGCCATTCAGAGGGACCTCAACAGGGTGGAGAAATGGGCTGACAGGAATCTCATGAACTTCAACGAAAAAAAATGTCAAGTCCTGCACCTAGGCAGGAATAACCCCATGCTCTAGTAGAGGCTGAGAGGTCAACCATCTGGAAAGAAGGTTTGCAGAAAAGGACCTGGGGGTCCTGGTAGACACCARACTGAACATGAGCCAGCAATGTGCCCTTGCAGCAAAGGTGGCCAACGGCTTCCTGGACTGCATTAGGAGGAGTGTTGCCAGCAGGTCAAGGGAAGTGATCCTTCCCCTCTACTCAGCACTGGTGAGGCCACACCTAGAGTACTGTACCCAGTTCTGGGCAGTACAAAAGGCACATGAACAAACTTCTTTCCTTTAAAGCCACGATCAAGACATTATTTTATTATTGGGGTATATGAAAGTTTTTCCTTTCTTTTTTTTAGGGGGGTATATGAAAGTTTTTCAGCTTTCTGTACTGATGAAAAAGCTTAAGGCAAGTAAAACACAAAAAGTTGTGAAGAAAAGCTTTTTCCCAAACAACTATTTTTTTCTCTTTCCTGGTCCCAGAAGCCTTCAATAATCTCTTTGGATAGTACTTATCTTAGAATGATGTAGAAATGAGCATATTTTTCTTCAAGGTATACATTAGCTTTAAGTCCAAACAGTAAGTATCTGTACATGTCTTTTCTTTTCCTGAAAGAAAACATATTCCTACATATTTTTGAATATAAAGAGCCTCTACACAGAGTACATTGTTTCAGCTTCTTGAGATCAAACTTCTATTGACATCAATAAAGTCTGGATTTTGCTGAAAGTCATCAAAGCTCAATACATCATTTGATTCAGAATAACAAGGCAGAGTGTGCCAGACGTCAGTGGACCAGAATTTTTGTTTGTTTTTTTCTCAGAGTAATGGGATGTATCAGGAGGGATTCTCATTGTGAACGTGGTTGTGTGCAGCACGTACTACTACCACAGTAAACTRTCAAAATCATTGTTGAGGTATTTAAACTCTTTACTAAGCTACTGGTTTAAACTTCATTTTAGAGAATAAAGCAAGGATGTTTGTTTCTCTTGAAATACTCTAATGCCAAGGCTGTTGTCGTATTCTTTCTTTTCCCAATAGAGGAACTCTACATGACAGCAGAAAGTAAGGAAAGACACTGGTCCTGTTTTTAATGAATCTGAAGGAAAGGAACCTGGAAGATGGTTTTGTCTTCAACTGTCCTATTCCTCTTCTCCCTTGCTTCCTGATGTAGCAAATGACATAGTAGAGTCTCTGCTGGAAGGGGGCAATGGGGGATCACTTGCCTGCCTCTTTCTAAAAGGAGTATTTTGCTAATAGTSAAACACATAAATTGTAAATGAATGCAGGGCAAATCCTGAGCCATCTATCTGGTTTATCTCTTACTCATCTCTGAGCCTACATGGGTGAGTGAGGTGAATTTCAATTACCTGACTGCAAACTGTAGCAGCTGAGACTGTGATCCCTTGCACCTCCTCCTGGGAAACACAACCCTGCCATGCTTTGGTAAATGTACACTGAGGCTGGACAGTGGGCAGCTTGACAGCACACATTGCCTCTTGACATCTGGGGAATCATCCGAATCTATCAGAGGAATGTATTTCTCAAAATGTACACAAGTACAGCTTTGTAGTAGACCCTAATTTTTCACCATAGCAAAAGCAGTGTAGGAGTGTATGTGACCATTAAAATTAAGCAAAGCACGTAGTCAGCTTCAACTTTTGGTTTTTGTCCTTTCAGTTTTTGTCCTAATTCATTAACAGATTATGGGCTGGACTCTCAGTTCATGTAAACTGGCCTTACACTTCAATGAAACACCCATTTATACCTACTAAAATCAAGTTCCATAATGCATCTCAGATACATCTATTGTTTAAAATGATTTAAAATTGAATTAACTGTTTAGTTACTGTCATAAGTAGCAAAAAACTGGAGAACATATTAATACAGATCATGAATGAAGGGTAGGGGAAAAGTGAGGCAGAAGTTAAATGACTTTTGAGATGAAGCTGATATTTTAAGAAAGACTAAGTTATCTAGAAGTGAGTTATATATACTGTAACGACTCCTTGTGCAAGCAAGTCTTGAAACACTGAAATATTATTTATTAAATCAAAGGTGATTGTTAAGTTTAAGTTCATGTTTAGGAGAAAGAAACTTGTGATCAGTTCAGTTCTAATAGCTACAAAAAAGAAGATGTATGTATTTCCAGTCACTTTCCATGCTCTCAAAAAAAAGAAAACATTTTGTTAAAGCTCAAGCCCAGTTACTTCCACAGCTTTGTTTTTATGATATCAGGAAAAAAATGCACTTTTGGAAAATAGAATAAAGCTCAATTTAATGCAGGTGAGCTCTTTAGTTATGAATGAAAAAGGAAAACCCCAAGAAGTTGTGAAATAAGGTTGTTACAGAAATATTCATTCCCTCTAAAATATATATTTGTCCTCACAAACTAAAAGGAATAAAACAGAATTAACATTTTTTGCATTATTTTTACTTTGAAAAATCATATTTTTGACATATCAATATGATTTCCTATGAGTTCTTTTATAAAAAATCTTATGTTTTTAGAAATGTTGTTGGGGTTTTTTTTGTTTGTTTTTTTTTTTTTTTTTTTTTTTTTTTTTTTTTTTCTGTTTTCCTACTGGCAGCAGTTTGAAAAACCTAGGTAGAAATGGGAAAGTCTGTTTATCAATATTATTAAACGCATGTACAAGTACTTAATATCCCTCTCTGAATATCTGCCTTTATGGGTACTACTGGACATATTTTCAGTTTCATTTTTGCTACTTTTCAAGAAAACCATCATCTTCATGTTTCTCAGGAACTGACTATAGTTGTAATATCATCAGCATGGTGCCTGAGGAAGAAATTGCAATCAACAGTTAATGTTAGTTGTATTCAGTTAACCCACAAACACTTCTCTCTGAATTKAGCTTCCATGCTGGTGGACAAAGCTTTAACAACCCGCTGTGTGATTTCCAAACGTCAGACCATGCATACCATGAAACCAGTGAATCAGACTATCCAAGCTCATATGAAAGGAAGAAAGAAGACTGAAAGATGGACATGTTGATCTGAGATGTAAACATACATACAAGTGTTGATGGATATGTATTGTCTATCCCTTCTCCATGGTTGCAAGGAATAAAGCTATTTTGTTACATCATTTTTCCCTAATCTGCAACAATGTAATAGATTTTCCATTACTATTGCAGGCTGTAAAATATTTCTTGAGGACTGTAAAAGATGTTTCCCCTTCTCTGGCTGTCAGCAGTGTGCAGCAGGGCTGTTCACAGAACTGAAGCACTGAAATTTAAAAACTTTAAGGACCCAACACATTCTCAGTAATAATTTAAGACCATTCAAAGACCAATAACAGAAAAAAAAAACAACTTTAAAATAACCTTGTAAAATGYATTTGGCCTTTGTGATTTATACTTTGTTTTTCAAACTATGATCATACCTGCTGTCTGGCCTTTTGAATTCCTTTCAGTAAGTCGTACATTTCTCATTGTTGTTTCTTTGACTTAAATGTTTCTTTGAAATACCTAAATGCCCCACTAGGCTTTCCTACACTTTGTATTGAATGGGTGGCAGAAAAAAAGGCTGTTATCTGCTAATCCRGTTTATTTGAGATAGCAATAGAGGCTGTCCATTGGCGTTTCATGTGTTGATCATGCCTTCTTTTTTCTTACTTGTTCTGATGAGAATTGGAGAGTTAATASTAAATGTTATCGTCTGTGGGTATAAAACCTACCACACATGGAGATAAATGGGGCATTCATTCTTTTTTTCAGAGCCATTATTACTGAAACAATTATCCTAAAAATGTAAGTCAAATGGATCTGAGCAACATAACAAGAGATTTATTTTTAAAACAAACAAAAAAACCCCCCACAGCTTTCTGAAGAATTAGAGAGCTGGCTGAAAAAGTTGTGTTGGTTTGAATAAAACAGATAATTTATAAACTATGTGGGATGCCATATGAAAATTGGTGAAGATTTTTAACTCTTTATAATTTGTGGTATGTCTTTGCAGCTGCTGGGTGATCTGATCCTCAGGAAGTCCTGCATATAAGTTCTCTATATCCGTACAGCCATATATGCCATTTGCATAAAATTCTGTATGAGAGTGGTTAAATACCGGAACAAGTTGCTCAGAGAGGTTGCACAATCTTCAAATTTCAGCTGGAGTTGAGTTAAACTTGAGCAACCTGATCTGACTTTGGAGAAGGAGCTCCTCTCTTCTAGAGGTTCTTGTCAATCTGAATTGTTTTGTGATTCTAAATCAGTAATAAAATTACTATGGTTGCCAAAAGTGGTTAGCTAGCACAGTTATTGTAAGAGGAGAAACAGCTGATGTAACAAGGACTTCTTGGAAGCTGCTGTATATATTTACCTGGTATGTAAATCTTCTTCCTCTGAATGTAGTGGGATCACGCAACATGACATGATTTCCTTGATATGTTTCATGGTTTTGTTTGKTTTTGGTTTTGTTTTTGKTTYTTTTTTCCAGGAAGAATTTATCCCAAGAAKTTTTATCTTTTGATTTTCTTCTAGGGGTACAATATCATCGTTTCCTTGGCAACTTTTGATTTACTGCAGCGTTTTATCTGCCTCTCTGTAATTCTTTCTGCTAATCTTTTTACATACACATTCTATYGAACAGTAGCCAGCCCTTGAATTTATGATCACCCTCCCAGAAACAATTCCACTGCCAAAGTTAGATCGTTTGGTGAGTCCTCCATGTTTTTGGTAATAGCGTCTGTTTCTTTTAATCCATAAAGAAAATGAACCGGTGGGGTTTTGTTTGTTTGTTTGTTTCCTAAATGCAGAACATTCTTCCACATCCTATTTAAGGGTTGTGTGGTAAAAGAACTGGAAAAAAAAAAAAAAAACACCTCAGGAACAAGAGGCTAAGGCAGAAGCAGCAACAAACCAGCATCAGAAGATGAGATTTGCAGGCCACAAAGTGTACCCATTAACTTTTTGGTTTCAGAACTCTTACTTTGAGGGAACTTCCCTTGTCAAAGCAAATCAATATCTAGATCATTTAGTAACAATCTCCAAGGTTTTGGCTGCTAATTTATGTTTCCAGTTACAAGTAAATTGCAAACCCTGTTTCTACAAGGATAGMCTGTCCTCTGGATTGGTTTACTAGAGATTTCTCTATTAGGACAAAAGGTATTATAGTACCTCTGGATATGTCATTTGTGTGACTAATACTTAAATGCCATGCACAAATTCCAGCTCCATTTTTTCCTGGAGAACAATAATGTACTTAATACTGTAAAAAGAAAAAGTCACCAGAATACTCTAAAATATTCATTTATGCAGAGAGATTGAAGGTCTTCCATCCATTTAGCTTAACAAAATGAATATTACCAGGTTATTTGCTTCTAGTCTATGCTGATGCAGAAAACAAAAGCTTGATTAAAAAAAAAAAACTTTTTTCYTCATTTTACTTGTGATAAATACAAAAACTTAAGAGTTTGTTCTTCTACAGAATTAGACTAGAAGAAAGATAGAATAAGATACATGCATTTATTGACCACTGCCATGACTTACTAAGTTTCCATTGATCTCTTTAGCCATGATAACTTCTAAAAATAATTGGTTGGTTTTCTAGAAAATATAGAGCTGAAAGAGTAGTTCCAAAAGAAGTTGTATCAAGACAAATTTGTATTAGGTGAAATAATAATATAGTTAGTGGCAAACACTGATACGCAATGGTTACACACTTTTAAGCAGAGAAATTTCTCAGTGCCTAGCTTGATTAACCAGAAAGGTGAGTATGTGTACTTCTTAATAATATACCACTCCTGAGTTGTCATATAAAGAATAGCTGGTCACTTCTGACAGGTTCTAACCCTCATGAAGGAAGGAAAGAAGAAAGGAAATAGAAGAAATATATTTTAAAATTCTAATACAGTTCATAAATATTTGTTACTTTTTTTTTTTTTAATTAAAATAATTATTTCCAGAACTAAATCATTAATTTAAGACACAATTCAGGAAATAGTGTTACAGAATGGAGAATTCTTTTAGAGCCTTTTAATGCAATGTTTTAAGACTATAAACATTTACACACATGTCTGAAAGTAAAGCTAAAAAGAAAGCCTATCCTTAGTTTGAGTGAGTTCATAATTATACATGAATTGCTCAAATAGCTCAAATTTTTACTATTATGAAATCCACAAATATATGTTATTCATTATGCAGCTTCATTTTTTATAGACAGGAATTAACCCCTGCTTGCTTCAGGCAAACTAGGTAAAATTGAATTTGCCTTGAAAACAGCAACATAATGAATGGGAGAAATATACCGGATGTGTCAATTTCACGTGTTACAGTATGGGTTTATATGCTGCACTCATCCACTCCAGTGTGTAGTAAGAAACATTTTGTTCATATACTAGAACTTATAAAGCATTCTAGAGATTGCTGACAAACAAGCTTTAAAAGGTTTAGAAACTCCTTTGAGATAAGCACTATACCTTCAGTCTAGTAAGTTCAGCAGTAGAAAACAACTCCTGCAAGAAATGACGGGCATAGAAAGAATGAAGGATACTTCAGGAAGTATGCAGGAGGTAAAAAACCCTCTTCCTATACCCTAACTTTCTTGATTGTGTTTTTGCAAGGTGAATAATTTCCAACAGTAATGTTACAGTGGTAGAAGGTAGGAAAATTTGTACAAAATCTAGGTAACCTTGAAGCTAAAATAAGCAGCCATCCTTGAAAAGATGACTATTCAGGAAGTATGATAAATACTGATGAAAAAACCATGAAAAATACTGATGATAAAACCAGGATGAAGAGGCCGATGAAGCATTCTACAAGCGGCTGGCAGAAGTCTCCCAATCGCTAGCCCTTGTTCTCGTGGGGGACTTCAACTTCCCGGACGTCTGCTGGAAATACAACATGGCAGAGAGGAAACAGTCTAGGAGGTTCCTGGAGTGTGTGGAAGACAACTTCCTSACRCAGCTGGTGAGGGAGCCTACCAGGGGAGGTGCCTCGCTCGACCTGCTGTTTACAAACAGAGAAGGACTGGTGGGAGATGTGGTGGTCGGAGGCCATCTTGGGCTTAGCGACCATGAAATGATAGCATTTTCAATCCTTGGTGAAGTAAGGAGGGGGACCAGCAAAACCGCTMCCATGGACTTCCGGAGGGCGGACTTTGGCCTGTTCAGGRCACTGGTCGAGAGAGTCCCTTGGGAGGCGGTCCTGAAGGGCAAAGGGGTCCAGGAAGGCTGGACGTTCTTCAAGAAGGAAGTCTTGAAGGCGCAGGAGCAGGCTGTCCCCATGTGCTGTAAGAAGAAGGGGCAGGGAAGACGACCGGCCTGGCTGAACCGGGAGCTCTTGCTGGG
Organism: Phoebastria nigripes; assembly: GCA_035582835.1. NCBI lineage: Eukaryota > Metazoa > Chordata > Aves > Procellariiformes > Diomedeidae > Phoebastria > Phoebastria nigripes. The sequence continues at coordinate 103,304 of JAYKAV010000187.1, forward strand.
ACTCAGGAAAAAAAGGAGCGTTTACCACTTGTGGAAGAAGGGGCAGGCAACTCAAGAAGAGTACAGGGATCTYGTYAGGTCATGCAGAGAGGAAATYAGAAAGGCAAAAGCCCAGCTARAACTGATCACTTCTCCCATTTTCACTGCAGGAAGAAACAGCCTTAACTCTGGACTCTAACTTGGAAGAATTAGACATGTTTGTGTAATACAAATTGTGTAGTCCAAGTGTAATCCTGTATGCAACACACACGTGTTATTTTGCTTACTGTAAATGTGACAGATCAGTTGACTGAGATTCCTTACAATGGGATCATCAATAATCAAGATAGTTGATTTTCCTTCTTTATGCTCAGGACTTGAGCCTTGCCGTTTTGAACTTCCATTTGTCTGAATTTGGCCTATTCTTAAGGGAAAAATAATAGGACCTGGAAGTTAACAAAAAAGTTCATATAGATGAAAGTTAAGAGTGTTTTGTTTGTTGTTTGTTTTTTTTTTTAATATTATTAGATATTTTGGGGTTCTCCTACTACACAAAAGACTTTAGCTATATGTATGTCCTCAGTAAAGTTCTGAAAGCCCAAGTCACTGTGGCCCAAACTGTCAGAGGTTTTTAAGTGTCAAACTCCTGCTTGCTTCAATGACCAAATGAGACAGAAGATGCCTTAGCAACCAATGTAGTAAAGGCCTTCTGTAAATTTTGCTCCTAGCTTCTTCGGGTACTGAGATGAAGTACCTTTTATGCTCATAGACAGATATGCTCAGACCTAAAGAGTAAGAGAGAAGACTGTGAGAAATCTTTATCAATTCACTGTAGCATTCTTTTCACAAAGATTGAATCGTATCATTTAAAGGAAATGTGCTAGTGCGGGCCTCATCCTTTATGGCTACTTTCAAAAATTATATACAGTTAGTTGTTTGCAAGGAGTGCAATAAAATCATTGTTTTTCTTACTATATCTTACTAACTGTTCTATGGTCATTTAATGAAGTATGCAGATACATTTTGTGTAATATAAACTGTGTTTTATAGAGTTTCTCTTGGGGAACACAATTGGGCAAATACAATTTAGGTGCCATTTGTGTTTATTAAGAATAATGAAAAGGGAACAAGCTATCTCAGCAGTCAATTACCCTTCTTCAGCATTTATACTGTAATTCTTATAATAATTGAGTCTCAAAGCATATAAACAGAAGAAAGGATACACTGTGAATTTTCAAATTTTTTTGGCTTGGTTAAACTTGTATATGTTTTCACAAGTACAGATGTGAAAAAATATTTCCTTTTTATATATATATACACATACATGTATATGTATGTGTATGTACAGATATATATGCTTGCACATATATATAAATACATTCATGTAATATTTAACACTTCAGTTCACAGTAGCATAATACCACATCCAAAGAAAAAAGAAAAAAAAAAATACAGATAACTTTACTCTGGATGGATGTGTGCATTGGTAAATTGGAGATAAAACTGTTAAAGTACATTAACAAAAAAAATAATGTATTTTAATGTTATGACTAAGACTTGTAATCCACTGTCATTGCAGAGAGGATACTCATGAACAAATAAGAAACCCAAGGGTTACCCAGCTATCAAAATAATATTGATTCTACACTGGACRTCTCTTTGAAAATAAGATACCTTCTTTGTTATAATCAATTAATTAATACAATGACAAAGCAGTATATTTATTACAATCATTTAAAAAATATAATGCTATATATAATCTCAGTAATTTATATATATTGTACCTTCATATTATAAACAAATACATTTACAATAGTTTTTTTTTTTTTTTAATTTACAGAAGAGGAGTTTTAAAAATGCTTTATAAGGATAGCTTTCATGTATATAATTTTATAGACTTCACCACCTTAGTTAAGAACTCCTTTGATGCCAGTCGAGAAAAGTGTTAACACCCATGCTTCACTCTAGTTAGACTGAATTAGAAACCTCCCATCAGACAGGAAAATTGGGGGAAAAAAARGATTTCAAAACCAGAAAAAGCTGTACAAAACATTGATTTATTTACCTTTGTAGTAATCATATTAGTATTAGCATGCAAATAGTATACCATCCAATAAACACTGCAAATTGTAGGTGGATATTTTAGCTACATCTCCTGATTGTTATTTATCACAGCTGCAAGATCTGTCAAAGATTTTTACAACATGAAATAAATTTGGCAATATGTAATTTGTGCATAAATACTTCTGAAGAAGTAAGAAAGGGTGTTCATAGAGGTGATTTCACAGGACAGCAGCATAGCTCGAAATACTTGGTATTCAAGTATGAATACTTGGTATTCATCTTCCTTTCAGTTGCATGACATTTGTCCTGCACAGATTTGTTTTTATTTTTAGTCCATTCTGTCTTGCAGAAACACTAAGCCATCTATCTTGAACAATATGGTTCCTATTATCAGCACCCTCTGGTACTTAAAACTATTYTTGCTGAAGTGAAATTAGCCTTAAATACCATAAGAAGTGTTAGGAACTAGATGCCAATTGGGAACTAGGATAAAAACTAAATTGATCAGTAAACACTTACAATACATACAGTTTTCTCAAGCTAAACTGCATTATTGCTTTAGAGACTTTGAGCCTTATGAGTTGTGGCAGAGCACTGTGCAATATGTAGCTTTCTATAACTTTAGAAAGTTTTTTTCCTTGCCCTTGAGAGAGAAAAAAAGTCAAATCAAAGTGATGTCTAAGTATTAAATTCTTTCCACTTACTCTTTGAAATTCTTGGTTACATGGATCAGACTGCCAAAAATARGATCTAAAGTTGCTTGTGTATATTTATTTCACTGGCGTGGATTTCTATGAATAACTTTACAGAAAACATTGAGCTATTGACTGTATGAACATGGGCTTTGGTCCTCAAGCCACTGAAAGTAATGGCCATGAAAGATTCCCTTTGATTTCACTGGATTTTGAATTCACCTGATTGTTCTCTACTAAAGTATGGTAGCTGATGACACAACCAAGTGTTACCTGCATGTCAGCCTCAAGGTGTTTGGACACTGTGGTTCTTACTAACTTTTGTAAAGCTAAACCACACATGAACTCCATTATGTCATATTAGCATTCAGAATCTGGCTTTCTTTCAATTTTGTGTTTATTTTTATCAGCTGTGAGCCAAAGGCAAACTCAGAACTGAGGGTAGTTGCCAAGAGTTAAAACTGAACTTTTGTRCCAAATGTGAAACACAACTCCATCTCACAGATGTGCTGTTGCAGCGAGACTGAAGGGTGGTGATATTGTGTTGTGTGTTTGCGTATGTGTATCTGTGTGTGTGCAAAGGGAGGATCCAAATAGACCTTGGCTAGACAAACATATGTTGGTTAATTTGATTGAATTATAATGTGTCAGCATATGAAATGATACTTTGGGTATCCAGCAGAAGATCACTGACCAAACAAATGTCTTTCAGCTGAAGAGTAACTACATGAAAATATCTTGAAAGAAAACCTGAAGTGTCGGGATATCCTATAAGATATTTGAGGTCACCATCACTRTCATCATGAAAACCACGTATATCTGTGTTTTTCTTTTTTCTATAAAACTCAGAAGTAAAAAATATTCACTGAATGACTTTACTGTGTTGCTGAAGGTATGGCCCTGTTTTGAAAGAGCACCTTGGAAAAGGTGAAGGCTTAGTGTGATGTGAGAGTACAGCAGGGAGAAAAAGTCTTGCAAGGAGAAGATATAAAGACCAGTAAAAAGCCTACCTTAGTAATTTTATGTAATTTCCCAGTCTTAGGAGAAAAGATATGTTTTACTTCACATTTAACTATTTTTCTCTGGGTGGCATACTTAAAGCAGACAAGCTGATTCCAATAATTTCTCACCTTATTTCTTTTAAGAAATTAACATTCTATTTGACAGAAACAATTATTTTGCTGTGATAGTTTTGTAAGTGACATTGTAAGGTCACCTCAAAAAAAACCAGCCCTACAATATTATTCTTCATTATGATAATGAAATGAAACAAACAGCACCTAGAACAAAAAGTCATTAATATTTATTTGCAAAAGTTTCATTTTCTTGACAAGGAATAATACTCTACAAAACTTTAYTCTTTGGCTTGAAAAAAGACATCATCAATCAAAACCAAGGTATCATTGCTTCACAATGCTAAAAGGACATTCAGTTTGAAAAGCCAAGCATTCAAAAGTCAGGAAATGCCAAAATTTAACCATTTTATAAATAAATGTTAGGATTTTTAATTCATATTCAATTTTTTTCTTTTGAATTTCTGAAATAGTCAAATTATTTCACTTATTTTTAGGTCTTCCATATTCAGAGTATATTTCCATGCCTTATTTATTCCATCTCTCAATAACGTGAATATGGGAAGCACAGAAACACAGAATCACAGAATGATTGAGCTTGGAAGGGACCACAGTTCAACTAGTCCAACAGTCACCACCTCCCCTGCTCAAAGGATGGTCAGCTACTGCAGGTTACTCTAGACCATGTCCAGTCAGATTTTGAATATCTCCACAGCTGGAGACTTTACAACTTGTCTAGGCAACTTGTTCCAGTGTTTGACCACCCTCAAGGTTACAAATTGTTTCCTGTATTCAGATCAAATTTCCTGTGTTTTAATTTGTGTCCATTGCATCTTGTCCTGTTAGTGGGCACCACTGAAAAGATTTTGTCTCCGTCTTCTTCACTGCCTTCCATCAGATGTTTATACACACTGATAAGATCACCCCTGAGCTTTCTTTTCTCCAGGCTGAACACTCCCAGCCGCTCCTTGTACGGATGATGCTCCAGTCCCTTGATCATCTTYCTGGCCCTTTGCTGGACTTTCTCCAATAAATCAATATCTTTCTTGCACTGGGGAGCCCAGAACTGGACACAGTACTCCGTATGTGTCCCACCTGTCCTGAGTAGAAGGGAAGCATCACTTCCTTTGACCTATTGACAATGCTTCTCTTAATGCTGCCCAGTATGTTGCCAGCATTCTTTGCCACAAGGGTACACTGCTGGCTCACGTTTAACTTCGTGTCCACCAGGATCCCCAGGTCCTTTTCTGCAAAGCTGCTTTCCAGGTGGCTGGTTTCCAGCATATATTGTTGTTTGGGGTTATTCCTCCACAGCTGCAGGTTTTGACATTTCTCCTTGGTGAACTTCATGATATTCCTGTTGGCCCATTTTCCAGCCTGTCAAGGTACTTCTGAACGGCAGTATGACCCTCTGGTGCCTGYAAACTGGCTGAGGGTGCACTCTGTCCCATCAACCACGTTGTTAATGAAGAATTTGAATAGGATTAGCCCCTGGGGTACACCACTAGTGACTGGCTTCCAGCTGGATTTTGTGTTACTGACCACGACCCTCCAGGCCTAGACATTCAGCCAGTTTTCAATCCACCTCACTGTGCACTTGTCTAATCCATACTTTGTCAGCTTGTCTATGGGGATGTTATGCAATAAAGTATCAAAAGTCCTGCTCAAGTCAAGGTAAACAACAGCAACTGCTCTCCCCTTAGCTGGGCAACATCCCCTCTGCCTAACTTAATCCACCACTTCTGTTGAAATTGTAGATGTCTAAGGAAACAAGTGCCCAAGCTCCTTATATAATTTAGGAAGAGACAGGGAGGACTGAAGGCCTTTAAGGGGCAATCCTGCTGCCTAAAGTTAGTCACTTGAATTAGTCCAAAGACTGCAGGCACTTCCTAAGGAATGTTTCACTGGGTACTGAAAATGAAGGTGCAAGACAGGTGCCCAAGCCAAATGAACTAAAGAACACCCGACTTTAACGATTTTCTCACATGTGGTTTCAGCAATGTCATTGATGGAACAAGTCAGAGTCCCAGAAATGAATAATATTAGCTCAGACTCAAAGTGGAGACATTGAGAATTTAGTTGGGGAACTCTCCCAATTTTCAAGTAAAATCATCGTTGAATATATTTCTAATTTTGTTCTCAAGAATGAAACTACTAGAGTTTCTCAGTGTAAGAGATTTATAAATATGTTTTAATATGGACAAATAAAATGTATTGTTTCCTGCTTTCAGAGTATTTGTAAAGTTTTAAATCATCTAAGTGATATGAGCGATTCTCAGCCTGAAGCAAGCACCTGGCATAAAAATTTCAGCTCAAAATACTTAAAGTTATAAGTTATAAGTAACTTCTAATGGAGGTTGTTGGTAATCTTAACTATTGTCAATGCAGTGCAGATTGTAATGGGAACTGTCTGTTTATATTTCCTGTGGCAGAAAAGTTGGCACTGTAGCAGTAAAAAAATGCTGTTGTAATGGAAACCTTGAGGAAGCAAAAAGTTCTCTCTCAAAAAACTGGGGGAAAGGTATATATCTTCAGGATATCATTTTAGAAGCCTTAATAAATGTAGCAATCACTGTATAAATATAAAGGCTACTTTGTACAGAGTGAAGAAATCAATGAATTAAAACACCACACTCACTAATAGCCAATTCAGCACACACTGATACCCGTGAGTAACTTACCTATTGACAAGTTTAAGTGTTTGCAAGGCCGCAGCCTTTAAAAGAAATTGAAATTTTAAAAAAGCACTGCTATAAACCAATGGCAAAATTATTCCTGTGTACAAATTAGTTTAAAAGAAAGCCTCTGAAACGTTATCTACTTTATTCATGCATCTGTTCAACTCACTAGTCCACGCATGTCTTCACCTTCTAAAGTATTCATACGGTTGAAAGATAAGGGAACCCTATTCTACCTCTGTTTACACATTTAATACCAATGAGATATTGAGACTACAGAAAGGTTCACATGATCCTAAATGATGTACAGCCTATATTGACTTTCATTAGGAATATCAGCTATTTATTTTTCTGACAGTCAGAACACCACCCATATTAATGAGCTCAAATGCGTAAGGCTTCAAGTACTTTAGACCTAATCCTTTCTTTTTACCCTACCAACCGGTTTTATAAAGATTGTGATGCAGAAAAAAAATGTGCACCATCTGTCACATATGTGTTCTTTAAAAAGCTATTTGTAGTTAAAAAATGAAACCTGCCACTACATGTTGCTTAATGTTCACAAGGGATGCTTTCCTGAAGTTGAGTAAGGCCTGATCCTGAAAGTTTGGAGCAGCAATTCCTCCTCCTCCTTTTCCCCTCCAGCTGATAAAACAAGAAACCTGGAGGCTTGGGAAGATTAAAGGCTCCCTTTTACYCTGAAAGCATGATGCAAAATTTATTGATGGACATCTGTAAAACACTGAACTCTACTGGATATAACTAACAGCAGGAATTTCAGCCAGGAAAAGGAGATGAGTGAGTACTAAGTATACACTAGAGAGAAATAATTAGTGAGGCAACATTAAAGCTCTGTAATGAGGATCTCAAGGCACCTGTGGGTCCCATTCCTTGTAAGTCATGGAAAGGAAGGTGCAGGTTAGAATCCACCTAACATCCAACATTAAATGGTAGCAGCTCTACACTTTAAGGACTCTTGGTCGTCGCAGTAACTCTGTGGCTTTTATTGCTGAGAGGGAAGATCAATTCTTTTTCTGTTTTTGTATGCAGGGCTGAAAAAAAAAAAAAAAGAGAAGAAGAAAACAAACCCACAATAAACTAGTAGTCAAAGAATATAAAAGGGAATTTGGTTTCTCAGCTCTGGAACAATATCCTAAGGACTGCACTATGCCATGTTTCTCTTTTTAACTTTTGATCAGATTCCATTCTGAGTATTGAAATCTTTGTACAGGTAAGCCTATTAAATTCATTATGTTTTTGCAAATACTATTTGAATGAATCAACATTTTTTAGTGCTTTGAATATTTAGCATATCTCTAATTGCCACAAAATTATAAATTATAATAGTTAATTCTTTCATATAAGACATTTTGTTCTCTATGACCCTAACTTTTTCTCACAYGGTAAAATCAATTTCAGCTTGTGATTTATTACTATTTGTGGAGAGCAAGATCAATGTTTGAATTATTTACAAAACAACAAGCAAACACTCCTAAATATTTTATACTCAGTTACACATTTCACTGGCTTTAGTGTGGGTCCTTGCATTACATTTATTTTTGTTATTTAAAAGACTGTCATGAAATTAAAATAAATAAAAGAAATAATGACAGAGAACATCAAGTGCGTTTTCTGATTGTCAGTGGGGATTAACATTATTTATTATATCAATGTGTAGTGTGCATGGGTGGAACCTAGAGTCCTTACATTCTCTGTCCTACTCAGAGATTGAAAGACCACACACCTCAGCAGATCGAGAGGATTCATTTCACCTAACTGTAGTTGCCTACAATGTAGATGTGAGWTGTCTAAGTGACCACTGTAGATGGTGGAGATATAATCGATAGAGTAAATGGGACAAAAGGTGCTATTTATCTGAACAAAAGTAAATACCTTTGTGGGGCTGAGATGATTCACTCACAAAACTCTGGTAACCCTATTGATTAGTTCTCCACTAAATATAATAACAGCACAGTGTAGCTCTGTTCAGACATATCAGAACAGGGACAGATGTGGTTGCTGGAATCTTATTCCAGATGGATATATGAATGTTTTTCATGTAAAGAAACTCTAAATGAGTAGGTTTCATATTGGAACTTGTACATTTCCATTTTGGCCACTGTGAATGTGTTTGTGTGTAGATACACACAGGCATTTATATCTAAAATATCTGGATATATATTGTACTGGKTTTGGMTGGGATAGAGTTAATTTTCTTCATAGTAGCTAGTATGGGGCTACGTTTTGGATTTGTGCTGGAAACAGTGTTGATAATACAGAGGTGTTTTCGTTATTGCTGAGCAGTGCTTACACAGAGTCAAGGCCTTTTCTGCWYCTCACACCACCCCACCAGCGAGGAGGCTGGGGGTGCACAAGAAGTTGGGAAGGGACACAGCCGGGACAGCTGACCCCAACTGACCAAAGGGATATTCCATACCATATGACRTCATGCTCAGCATATAAAGCTGGGGGAAGAAGAAGGAAGCAGGGGACGTTCGGAGTGATGGYGTTTGTCTTCCCAARTAACCGTTACGCGTGATGGAGCCCTGCTTTCCTGGAGATGGCTGAACACCTGCCTGCGGATGGGAAGTAGTGAATGAATTCCTTCTTTTGCTTTGTTTGCRTGTGCGGGTTTTGCTTTYCYTATTAAACTGTCCTTATCTCAACCCAYGAGTTTTCTCACTTTTGTCCTTCCAATTCCCTGCCCCATCCCTCTGGGGGAGAGTGAATGAGCAGCTGGGTGGTGTTTAGCTCCCTACTGGGGTTAACCCACAACACATATACACTATATATACACACATGCATATTCATATATATGATATTTATATTATATATTWAAAAGTGTATATTTCTGCATATATGTATGCAGAAATACATAAATATGTGCACATACACATATGTATATTTTTGTGTATTTACCCTGGCAGAAAAACAGAAAATCCATAAACATGCACCAAGAGAAAAACTTAATTTTTTAAAGGCTGAATTAGAACAATAGAGAAAATTACTATGACAAAAGAAATAAACTTCAATCTGGTTTTAGATAAATATTTTATTTCATAAAAAAAACCTGAAGTGAAACCTCATATTTGGACATTTCCTTTGCTATCTGCATAGTTAAATTCCTGTCCTCTGACAAGTCATGCTGTTACAGGCACATCAGAATCAAAAAYAGGTGCAAGAGACTACTTTGATTTCCATTCCCTTCTTTTAGAATGGACATATTTTAAAGTTGTGTTTAAATGTTTAATTGAGTAGAGAATTAATGATTATCTGGGACCAAAATATCTTCTTTTTTCCTCCTTTTGGTAGTAGAGAAAACAAGCCAGCGGTGATGTGATATCTGCAGTGAATAATCTTATTTCATTATGAACTCAGATTGATGCTTCATCCTCTTTGACAAGACGTGATGATTTTTGAATGTAGTCAAGGGTTAGAGTATCGATTTCTGTGCATGACACCTTTGTTTTTCTAAGATGTATGACTATGTGCCTGGCCAGATGATTTTTGCAAGGCAAATGTGACAGAGCATGAATCAAAAAAACCCCAGATATTAGTGCTGCATCCTATCTGCTGCACAGAAATAATGATTTTTTTTAACCAGATGAAGTAAGTTGCMTTCTCTTTGAAAGTTGTCAAAGTATGGGAAAGTATATAGTAGACTTAAAAGTCTACTTACAGAACAGTTTACTGTTACAGTTACTTTTTTTTTTTTTCAATTCTTTGACTCTCAATGGTAAAGAAAATCAGAAAAGGAAGAACACGGGCCTGAAGACTCTGCTATACTTTACAACCATATCCAGCAGCTGAGGCTTAGCCATCTTATTGCCTTTTGTGGTTATGGTGTCAGGCTAGCCTGGTAAATACTAGGAGAAGTTCAAGTTCTGCTGGTACATGGGCATGAAGAACAGGGAGGAAGAGTTACTCCTACAATCTGATTTTCTTCTCAGTTTTCCCTTGTTATGTGCCTGGGACTTTATCTACAATTTTTATCTAAAATCTAATAAATRCCACACTGGCAATACTTTAACTGTTTATTCATTTTGACAAGAGAAAAAAATTGAAAAAGTTGCTGTTTATTTCATGCAGTGTAGAGATATCATCATGTCCTCAACTTTCACAACAGTCCAGGTCATTCAGTTACCTTGATATGAAACTGAATGGGTTGAATGAGCTTGAACCATTTATGGTGCATTTATGTGCACTTAGTTTGCTCATGATCTGCACTTAGCTATTAACCCGCACTCAAGTACACTTAACATATTGGCTTCTTGGCAGTATAGAGAGATATGATACCATAAATGAATATAGTGTTCACATTTCAAAACTATAAATAGCACACATTAGAAAAGTCTTTCTGATATTAAGTAAGAAACATCAATAATGGGAGGAAAGAATCCCTAGTCCTGGGTTTCAGACAGCAACATTGGATCACATTTATATTATGAGCTAATTTTTAAATTTCTTTGGACACTAATTAAAAATTCTTCTCCCCAAATTGCATAAGTATTATTCTAAAATTATGGTAACCTTTATATGGGAAAATCATCTGGATTTGTCTCCATAAGGTATCAYCTGCTCTGTAGAACAAGACCATAATTTTTCTCCTATGTCAACCAAGTTACAAAATAAGGTGTCCTTTACAGCACAAAATACAAGGATCTCATACGACTTTGTGGACAGATTTTAACATACATTCAGATCATGCAGGATCTATGCATTATATATTATAAATCAGTAAAAAACCTGTATCTTTTGAGGCAAAATGTAGGTAGAAATAATACTGAAACTTAGCACTGAAAGGATGCTGTTATGAAGTATGTTGCTGTTAGTTCTAAATACATGTGGGCTTGCCTCACAAAAGAAAGGATGTGCAAGAGAATGTCCAGAGACTCTAGAAACAACTGAAAGTCTGGACATAACTATGAGTTTGCTCACCTTTTATAGATGTGAGCTACATAGGAAGTTCATCGTATTGTAGTTCAATAAGCAGAAAAAAAGTGTTGCAAAAGAAACAGCACAAACTTAGAGGGAAGGTGAAATACAGAGCTAATTTTGAGCAGCAATGCTTGTATGATTGCAGTTCTTGACTCCCACCTGAAACTTGTGAAATTCAGCAATTGCTTCACTGTGAAAAAGACAATGAGCAGAAACATTAATGGAAAGAAACTTGTTATAATTATAGACTTCATTATCGTCCAGACATAATAAAATATAGGAAAAGAAATCCAGGAAATTTATAACATCCTCAATGTGTAAGTCTTATTAGTGCCTACTGTTCAATTATTTTACATGATCTGGATGAAGTGCCTCAGGCACAGTTCACAATCATGACAATGAAGTTGTCACACAGGAACAATTCAAATTGCTGAGTATCAGAATCAGACTTCATCACAGGCCTTAGGACAAGACTATTATTATTCCTCAAGCCCTCATGTAGCCAATACAGGCTGGGAAAAGAAACAATGCTACTAATGAATTGAGATAGTTCAGTATTATACCCAATCTGCTCATCAGAGCTAGTGAGATGGAAATAAATGACTTTCTAGATGTAGGAGTCATACTGTATCACTTCTGAAGGAATAATAAAGCAACTAGGAATCATATATATATATATATATATTACTGAGCCAATTCTTACTGTTGCACAATTCCAGGATGTTACTAATCTTACTGGAATATTAAGCAGCAGGTTATTTTGTTTTCAATAATCCAGTAGCACAAGGTTTTTTAATAAACATCTTGATAGTATTTAGGAATTTTGGCAGGGATGGTATGATGTTTACAGAAAAACAATGGGATATATCAATCAGGAATCCTGGTTCGTATTCTGCTTCATGCTGAGATTTCTTCTAAGGTTCAACAATCTGACAATTGTCCCTACTAGCTATCATTACAAATATTTCACTTTCTGCCTAATACTAATCACTGTCATAAAATTATCTGTCAGTAATTCAATCTCATAGATCTGTTCATTAAAAGTTTTAGGAACAGCTATTCAAAAGGTGTCAATGTGACTTAAAGTCAAATTCCTGGTGATTGCACAACATCATTTGCTTGAAGTATTTATTTATATAAATTTAATGCCATTTATGTACTATGATGTAAGCAATGTACTCTTGTTTCTGTTATTTTCGTTGTCATCAAAAACAAATTATTTGGAAAACTGACAAAAGCCTGACAAACTGTACTACAAAAAGGAAATTGAACACAGGTTTTCAGAAACCACTAAAAACTTAGAAAACACTAAGGAGTCTTGATTAATGTCCAGCTACCTCCTGAGAGTCAATTCAGTTAGTCCGCTGGGCAAGTAATGTCTTGCTGGTGCAATACATTAAAAGAAAACAAACCAGGCTTTCTTATTCCACGATTCAAAATGGAATTGTCTTCCATTAGGAGCAGAAAGCCTCCGCCTTGCTCTCCCTCCATGGTACAAGGTCATTCACAGAACTTTTTGCTTTTTCCTTTAAAAAAATTCTTCTCAAGTAGCTTTAGAAATATGATAGAATTCAGTTATATTCTACAGATTGTACATCTATAGTGTTTACAACTGGGATTAAATAAYAGGTGAGAAAGATTCAGTTGTTTGTAAAGGAAAAAGTATGTCATGGTTTAACCCTAGCCAGCAACTAAACACCACACAGCCATTCGCTCACTACCCCACCCAAGTGGGATGGGGGAGACAATCGGGAAGGTAAAAGTGAGAAAACTCATGGGTTGAGATAAAGACAGTTTAATAATTGAAATAAAATAGAGTAAAGTAGTAGTAGTAGTAGTAGTAGTAGTAGTAGTAGTAGTAATAATAATAATAATAATAATAATAATAATAATAATAATAGAATATACAAAGCAAGTGATGCACAATGCAATTGCTCACCACCCGCCGACCGATGCCCAGCCAGTTCCCAAGCAGTGGTCCCCCCCTGCCAACTCCCCCCACGTCATATACTGAGCATGATGTCATATGGTATGGAATATCCCTTTGGCCATTTTGGGTCAGCTGTCCTGGCTATGCCCCCTCCCAGCTGAAACCAGGACAAMTATTAAACRTATAATCATCAGACTATTTGTTTTCTGGCAGGTAGTATGTCAATGTATTGGGACTATAATGTTTAAAATACCACTGCCACTAAGTTACCAAGTAATGATGGAATGTGATATCAGAGTTGCATTTGCTTATTGCAGTGTAGTCATCAATACTTTGATGCACGTAACTGAGAGAGTGTTCTGGTAATAGGAAGCATATTAAGAGAGGCTGCTGTTTTGTGTATTGCAAGAAAACCAAAGACTGGTGAGTAGCTGTGGTTGTTCTCTTAAAGTAGCACCTATTTCTTTGTTGAATGAAATATACCTAAGGAAACATAAACATTCATGAGGGTAAATATACTTTAAAAATCTGCTTTTCTTTTTTTCTTTGTTATACATTTCTGACTGGACAGCTTTAAAACATGTTAATGCGATTTTCATCTTCCTTTGTCCTGGTTTCGGCTGGGATAGAGTTAATTTTCTTCCTAGTAGTTGCTATAGTGCTATGTTTTGGATTTAGTATGAGAATAATGTTGATTGATAACACACTGATGTTTTAGTTGTTGCTAAGTAGTGCTCACACTAGTCAAGGACTTTTCAGCTTCTCATGCCCTACCAGCGAGAAGCTGGGAGGGGGCACAGCCAGGACAGCTGACCCAAACTGGCCAARGGGATATTCCATACCATATGACGTCATGCTCAGTATATGACGTGGGGGGAGTTGGCGGGGGGGACCACTGCTCGGGAACTGGCTGGGCATCGGTCGGCGGGTGGTGAGCAGTTGCATTGTGCATCACTTATTTTGYATATTCTTTTATCATAATCATTATTATTATTATTATTATTATTCCCTCCTTTTCTGTCCTATTAAACTGTCTTTATCTCAACACATGAATTTTACTTTTTTTTTCATATTCTCTTCTCCCTTGGGCGGGGAGTGAGCGAATGGCTGTGTGGTGTTTAGCTGCCTGCTGGGTTAAACCACGACAGTCGTTTTTGGTGCCCAACGTGGGGCAAGAAGGGTTGAGATAATGACAGATCTGACGAGAGCATGTTAAAACAAATTYGTTATAAGCATTCATTATATTAGTTTAGTAGTCGCTGGTCACAAAGTTGATTTATTTGCTCTCAAAGTTGTCGTATTTGTTGTCAGAGTTCTGTTATGTAACACCCTACTTGCCATATATACTGTTTATCAGTATTTATGTGCTGTTTATCACCTCTGGGAGGTGGATTAAGGTTATCGCTCTGCTGTACTGTGTAACACTGGCTTAGGTATGATAAAATTATTGGTCGTGAGATCAATCTGGTATTTGTACTCAGCATTGCCGTCATCTCTGTACTTCAGGAGCCAYCTATCGGAAATTATTACTAACGACAGTTTTTACTTTTTCTTCTTGGAGAGCCAACCTATGGGGAAGACACCTTCCTCCATTCTTCCCCTTCTCCTCCAGGCTAATTACAATAGCTCTTGAGAATTTGGAATATCCTTGGGATGTTCAAACCAGCATGTTCCTATTGCTATGTCTCCTGAATGTAGTTCAGGTCTTGTTTAAGGTTAAACAACTATTTAAGAATACCATCCAGAGATCTACCCCCATGACAGTCGCTGTGGCTACTCAAAACCTGGCGACAGGCACTGCAGTTACTCCAACCCTCGGGACAGGYACTGCAGCTACTCAAACCCCGGCAACAGGCACTGCAGTTACTCCAACCCCCTCGACAGGCATTGCAGCTACTCAAACCTTGGCGACAGGCACTGCAGCACTCAGGCAAGTGGACCACCATGGAGAGAGGCATCCAGTACCTGAGGGAATCAGCCGTGCTGGAGGTAATTTATGATGGCCTGAACAACGAGCAGTTATCCAAAGATCCAGATGAAGTCAAGTGCACCYGACCCATGTGCAGAAGTTTGTACGGAGTGCACCATTGTCGCATGCAAACTCATTGGCAGTAATGACCTGGAAAGACGGAGAGGAACAAGCRGCGGATGAATTGGCTGGCCAACTCCAGCAATACGAAGAAAGTCTCTCCTCCTCCCTACGGGCCTGTGTCTTGGCTGTGGAAAAACTGTCCGAAAAACTGTCCCAGGAGTTCCAGCAATTTAAAGATGATATGTCCTACTCCCCACCTGTACGGACCAGTATCTCAGCCATTAGGAGTAAGCATCCCTCTGCTCAAGAGAGAGGTTATAGTGGGTACACACCACGGGCCACCCTGTGGTTTTACCTGCGTGACCATGGAGAGGGCATGAGGAAGTGGGATGGAAAATCTACCTCAACCCTGGAGGCACAGGTAAGTGAGTTGCAAGTTATAAAATCTTTGACCCATATATTTGACATAGTTTTTGCAGTTGAAGTGTAGAACTGTTCACTCAAGGCTTCCATCAAAAAGCTGCTTATTTCCCAAATGATGGATGAACTTTAAAATGTCCCATTTTTAGTTCAGATGTGTCTTAAAAAAACTTGAATGAACTTCTGTGATGATAAGTTGACTTTAAACTTCATAGAGCTGAGGAAAGGAAATACTGTGAGGTACTATTTCTCATTAATAAAACATCAGTGCCATGAAAAATATGAGAGAGGGGAAATATCAATTACAATCCAACTATTTCTGATGTAATTCAAGGCCATGCTGAAGACCGTCTCTGTCCAATCTTTCTGTCCAGGGAGTTTAAGATCTCAGAATATAGTTCAATYCAAAGATGCTCTTTCAGCACTGATTTCTTTACTAAAAATCACAGAAGACTTTAGAGTTATGAAAGAAGTTGTGCAGAATGGAAATAATTGTTCATCATGTATTATTAAATGATTGCTATTCTCTGTTCAGAGTATGTACAGTATCTTAGTGGATAGTAATGGCAAAATTTAAAACATTCAGAAACATAACTAAAATTTAAGTTCAAGTCTGAAAGCCAGATCATCTGTCTTGTTAATATCTACCTATAGTTCTCTAGTAGAATGAAGAAGTTGAGGTCGTAGTCCAACTGATCATTTTGTAAACAGGAATCTGTAGTCCAGAAGATAGTATGAAAACCTTAGTTTACATATTTTCTGAAGTTAAGATTACTAAATGCCTCTCTCACTGAAAAAGTCTCCCTTTATGGAAACTCACCGCACACTTTGGTATCATTCAATATGCAAAACATTGATTGAAAAGCAAGAAGGAAGCTTTTCCAAGCATGTTTCTAAATGTTTTAATCAGAAGGAATTTTTTTTCCACTAAAAGGGTTGGTTACATCGTATTTGGAAAAAGGAATTCAACTGTATCATAAGCAGAAACATGACAATACAAAAAGTTTGATAATAATATGTCTTTGTCCTTTGATAATATGTTTTTAAAGTTTCTGTTTGATCAAATGAAGTAGCAAAGCAAGATACCTTGTTACTTTGATATGACAGACTTTGACTGTGGTGACTAGCTTATGCAGCGCCTCTGTAGATGAAGTCTGCACAGAGGTCAAAAAGCAAGATGGACACATTTAAGTTAAGACCCAAATTCTCTCTACCTTCTACTCTTCCTTAACAGAATTCTTCTGATGGGTTAGTAGAAATAGCATAAAATGACCGTGGCCAGTTGTGGCAGGACAAAACACAATGGCAAACCAGGAATGCATATCAACTGTCATTAGCTTATTTATGCATGGAGCTTACTGTTCCCCACTGGTGTCAGATTACAAAAACTAGAACAGTAATGTAATATTATGCTTTCATTCTTCCTAAATCATCCGTCTGCTGGCACTGATAATTTACAATGTGCATATCATAGCAGGAAATCTGAGATTCATCCATAGTGTTTCTAGTTGAGCCAAAAAGAGATTAGCCTTAACGCTCCTGCAAGAATTCATAAACCTGTACTGGAAAAGTTTGTTTTGGTTATGACTGAAATTTGTATTTCCCTCATATTTCTCCATCTTTTTCTTTCCCTCTCCAGAAAAAATGCTTTGCCATTTTTTCAGACATGAAAACATTCCTGAAAAATTGCAACTCGGTTTCAACMTGCATTATTCAACAGTGACCTTGATTTGAACCATAATATATGATCATCATTCTGCTCAACAACAAGGTTTGGATTAAGGATTGATCCATGGAGAAGAATGTGAGTTTTCCTAATGTGACTTAAAGAGCTAGAGCCTTTAGACTGCAGATTCATATCCACTTTGCAGTTAAGTGCAGCAGAAATAAGCACATGGGCAGTATTAGGCAGGACTGGGAAACAGCGGTCTGAATTCACAATTTGTTCTCAGGCAACACAGATGAAGAACTGATAGTAGAAATTATTTACTGAATCATTTCAACAAATGGATACAGTAAAGAAAAACATAACTTGAAGGAAAAATGATACCACAATGAGTAACTCTCACAAAACAAAACAACAGCCCCCCCCCCCCCATTTTTCATCAGACATCATTATTTCCCATTAGAAAATGGGAACACACGATCTCAAATGAACAAATACTACATTTTAAATTATGCCTATTGCATCTCCTGTAGCTTGAGTTATAATGAACAATCAGACAGGATTTTATAAGTAGTTCTACATTAATTTTAACATTTTAGGCCATGAGAGGAATTTAGAAATGTAAAATCACAGAAAGTCACGGTCCTCTCTCTGTTGAATAGCCAACACAGCAATTTGATCCAAGCAGGTTGGATGATCCAGAATTGCTACACTCCCAAGAAATTTTTAATCCTTTCTTAACTTCCCTTGTGCAAAAGGTTCTGATCTTTAAACACATTTTGTCAGAAACGTCTCGTAATACCTATACTAAAGACTTTGCATCTATCTGTAGTTAAAGTGTATTTATCTCATTTCCATGAAAAACAGTTTATTGCATTTTAAATAATGAACATTCTTATTTCATTTCTCTCCCATCTTGTAATTTCTGGGCTAAACAACTTCTGTTCTTCCAATCTTTCCTCATAAATCATGTTTTCTAAACGCTGGTTGTTCCTCTTTTTCTCTTTCTGACTCTCTCCAGTAGATATATGCCTTTTTTGAAACAGGGTAGTAAGAACTGGGCACAAAAATTCAGCTGAGACCTTGTTATGAGTACTTCACATTTCTCATATACAACCTTCCTGTTCATTCATCCCAGTAAGATCTTGGTTTTTTCACAGCCCTGGGGGCTAGGTGACAGATGTCACTGATAGGTGACTGGGGATCATTATACCTTCTTGATCTAAAGAGTATTTATGTGTCAGCTGTGTTACTACTTTAAGAACTCGAAAAATGATTGCTTTTGGCTTTCTGCACACATATACACAAAGATAACATGTGCAATGATTGTAAAAGTTGCACCATAAACCCTAAGTATTTATACCACACAAGAAATAAAGTGATAGCATTGCCTAGCTGGCAGCAAAATACAGGCACTATTCATTTCTTATCTGGAAGAGGAAGAAGGACAGAATCAGCACTATGGTGAATTGCTGTTGGAACCCAC
The DNA here is from genome assembly GCA_035582835.1 of Phoebastria nigripes. Taxonomy (NCBI): domain Eukaryota; kingdom Metazoa; phylum Chordata; class Aves; order Procellariiformes; family Diomedeidae; genus Phoebastria; species Phoebastria nigripes. Next base: position 122,262 of record JAYKAV010000187.1, read on the forward strand.
TGGCAGCAACATCATGGACATGAAGCAGGATGTGTCCTGAAAAGGAGAAAAATAGCAATAGTTTTTCAAAATAGATTTTTTTTTTTTTTAAATTCAGGAAAAAAATACCAATTACTCACTTTAAAAGTTGTATATACTGATTTGTATGATCAGAGATAGTATGGGTTTCATTGTAAGCTGTATATTTTGTTAACAGCAATGAACAGCTAGAGCATTTTCTTTTCACCTGAGAAGTCAAGCTGACACATGGAAAACTAAAAATACTATTTAAAATTATACTAAAAAAATATTTTAAAATGGCCATAACAAAATCTGTTTAGATCAGTCCATAAAGACTGCTAAAAGAGATTCCTTCAAACATTTTTTCATGGCTTTAAAATTCATAATGGTATTATTTCAGAAATTTCAAAAATAGAAAAGTGAGAAAAGCTATATGGAAAAATTCACAGGGCAAAGACAGCAACTGAATTATTTATGTTTGTACAAGCAAAGCATTCTAAATATATATAAAGTTTTGGTGTTTTTTTTTTTCTTTCCCTAGTTTATATTTTTTTAGACCTGAATGTAAATCTGAAAAGAATTAGTATTACTATAGCAACCAAGATCCAGCACCACATATATACTCCACAGAGAATAGGAATTTTTATCTTAATGAGTAAAAATCAACGATATGTAACCTGGATTTAAGGTGGAATATAGAACACAGGAAATGGATTTTTTTGTGAATAAGTGCAGACATCTGAACTAGTTATCAAAACACCCTTTATGATCATGAGGGATATGTAGCCATTTCTAGAGTCTGATTCAGCATATACTAAAAGTACCTCAAATAGATCAGCTGATCAGCTGAGCTGTGGTCTAAAAATGCTTTTTTTTTTTTCCCCCTGCAGTTACTGTAAAGAGAAGTGATGGTGGCTAGATGTGGAGAGATCTACATTGTCAGCATCTCACCTCAGGTAGAATGAATCCCTCCCAAAGCTGTTCACATAGAAAGAGTGGTTAAGTAACTGCTTTATTGGGTTTTCTAAAAATGCACTTGTGAACTGYGCAGGTTGTCAGACTGATACCTGAAGCTGGATTTTCATCCAGGCAGAGAAAGTAATGGCAGTGATGGCTCAGACATCCTCACAGGTGCCCTATGTGCGCTTGAGTGCTCGCTTGCACTGTGCTGTCCACAAGAAAATGGACTGCTGCTGGACGCTCATTTCTGTGAAGTGCATCTGCTTTCGTACAGAATTAGTACCAGGTAGATAGCACATAAGTTAGTGTGCGTTATATTCCCATTGAAGATCCTGTGAATAATATTGGCTTTTATATCATCAGATGTGAATTCCATTCCTTTGTACACCAGGGTGTCAAAATGCAACTAATTATGGGGTGATGAGTGACTACCAGCCAGAAACCTCAGTTCATGGTACACAACAGTCATGAGGGAAAATGAAAAATATATTGTAAACAATTGAAATGAAATCATAGGTTGGAATTTTAGGTTGAGATAATATAATTACCTAAGGTAGTATTTTGGCCAGGAAACCTGTTACATCATTTTTYATTTTGAAATGAATAAGCCTTGAGAAAACCTTTACAAGAAATGAAGTAATTTCACAAACTCCAAATGTAAGAAAGCTCCTTTATTTCTTCCACGAAAATTATTTAGGGCAACTCCCAACAGATTTTAACACGTCTTTTCCTTGCTATCAATGTATAATATTTGAACATATCTCTCTATATGATATAAAGTGGTAAAAAACCAAAACAGATTAAAAAAAAAAAAAAATCCATGTAGACTGAATCTTGCTTGTACTGTGAAAGAACCAACCTTTCACAAGTGAGGAGTGATCCACAGCTGAATGAACCTTTATTTATAAAAGTCTCTGTTTAGAAGGAGTTAAATGTAGTCACAATGATCATACTAGAGCACTGCTCCCATCAGTAGATTGATCAAAAAAATAATGATACTCTTGCCAATGGACTTGATTTGAAGTTTAGAAGCCAGGAAAAATAGTCTCAGTTGTCCACTGGGAAATCTTATGGGAAGTATTAGATCTTACTTTTACTAGAATTTAAAATACTGCACAACACGCCGTAATTTATGAGGCAAATGTTTATATATCTTCTTTGGGTAATGACATAGTTCTTGTTCTCAACACAACTAGAATTTTTTTTGTATCCATATTATTATTCACTATACAGGAATATGCTTGCTTCTTGGTTCTCAGAACAATATAGATGATGTCATGTTACATACTATAATAAAACTATTTGGAAGCCATTTATAGTATAAAAAGGCTTATATTTGAACATGATTTGGCTATGGACCTCTTCTAGCAGCTGTTTTAAATAATACACTGTCAATTATAAAAAAATAAGAATTTTAGAAATCATAAATATGCAGAAATATCCAGAAATACCACTTAACTTGCCACACAATGTACATTTCTGAAACATGTCCACAGGCACCTGACAATCCATCTGCACTATGTGGATACTTATTTATGCAAAGAATTACTTGCATTTATTTAGAAACTTAAAGCTCTTATAATTTTCTCGTTCTTTAAAATTATTTGAAAACATTTCTCCTTGTGGGGAAGGAAGGGTTGAGAGCCCTGATTCATACAGAAAAAAACAGAGGATCTTTTTTTTTTTTAATTTGCAATTGCCAATGAATTGAAAATAAGTTCCAGTTGTGAGAGCACTGTTTGAGTTTGAATTGCTTTTATAAATCAAAAAATGAGTGTGATTCACCAATCTTTGACATCTTTTCTTTTTTAATTTATATAATATTTCCCATGTTGTTATATTAAGTTAATTTCATTAGTAAATTATTTTACCACTTTTTTTTTTAAAAAAGGTGAGATATTCAGTGACTTGGTTGAGCCCTAAATTCACTGAAAGACAAGGACCTTAATTAAAGACAAAAACTTTCTTTGTACAATGACCAAAATGAAAAAAAACCCACAAATTTCACAAAGAAAAACCCTTAGAATGTGTTCCCACTTCATATGGTTCAAACAGAGGAAAAAAACCCACCAAAACCCCAAACTTTTTTAAAAGCRTATTTGCTGTAATTATTAAAATCTCAATACAGTAATGCTTCTCATTTTCTCCCTCTCTTGTCCAGGATTATTTTGGTTTTAATTTTTTTTTTTTTTTTAAATGTAAATCATTGGTCACCCTTTCTTTTCCCTTAAAACTTTGAAATTAATTAAATCCTGAAAAGAACCCTTCACCATCAGAACGGGTGTAATATCAGATATCCTACCAGGTATTAGCTATCGACTACACATTCTCTGGATTGCTTGGAAGTACATAGATATCCATCTGATAGTTAATGCATATCAGACAAACTTATGAAACCATACCAGTAGAAGTTATCTACCACATTCAGGATCATAACTAATTCCTTAAAATACTACTTTTGGAATGACTATTAGACTGTTAGACTATTAGACTTCAAGACGTGCTCACAACTGCACTATATTGTAAGATGGAACAGAATGATTGCCTTCCTTAATAAAGACTCTCTCTCCTAGTAACACTTCAAATAAGACTTTTAAATTATATACTATGTCATAGTGATGTAATCATGAATATGTCTTAGTGGACTGAAAAAAAAAAGGAGTATTCACAGAATCCCAACCCCTAAATTAGGAAAATGTTTATAGGATCAGTCTGAACTATATATTACAGTAGATTGACTACATCCTAGTGAAGAGGTCTTGCTGAAAGAACTAATGTGATCCTTGGACATAAACACGTGCTGAAATTTCTGTACATAACGTTAGGTTCATTGAAAAACTATGTTCGTTTCTGATGCCAAGAAGGGTATCAAAAATTGGAAAGGCTTGTTCATTATTGCTAAAGGAACCTAAGTTAAACTCAGAAATATGCAGATGCAGATGATGCATTTGCACATAAGAGGGGCCAGAAATAACGTAGGTACCTTGTGCATATACAAGCAACAGCTTTGTGTACATACCTTCAGTATTTGTGTGATTGGTTTGTGTATGTCCATTAACTCTCATGATTTGATATGTAACTAACATAATTGTGAATAAAGAAAGACAGGGAAATAAGATAATACTAATCATGTGCCTTCACAACAGTGAAGTGAGAATATGAGCTTTAAATTAATGTTGTTCCTTCTTAAATTGGGAAAAAGGACATCCTCAAAACCATGCAGTAAAACAACTAAGCCTCAGATTCTTTTCCATGAGGGAATTCAATTTCAGAAATAATATTTAGCATTCTCTACAGCTAACATTATTATATTATTTGCATTCTTCTCTAAAAATACGGACTGAGATACCTTCTAAAATGTAAATATCTCAGTATGACAAATGTCAGGGCTTTTGTCATACCCACTGCATCTCAAGGCGATACCTCATCCTTTTCCTCTCCCCTCCTGTTTTTCCTTGATTTCCAGCTACTACTTGTCTTAAGGACAATGAAGACTAACTTGGTATGACTTAGGATCACAGCTAAATTTTGTTGCCTAATGATCAAACTTTGCTACCTGTCTTCCTGATCTCCTTCAGTGCCAAGTACAAAAAAGACTCTGAAATCTACCTTAAAATTATTCTGCCTCTTCTGTATATTATTTCCCTTCTATCCTGAAGTTTCTTAGGCTATCTTTAGGAAGAGCTTGAGTGGTCCTACAATGAAATTATGATTATTGTAACAAATATACTCAGTTTTAATAAAAAGTGAGCTATTATGTTTAGTATTTAATGAGAGTATATGCAGGTACTAAGGTTCAATTGCAAATATCAGAATTTCCATTCCTTTTTTTAATGCAAGGAGGTTAACAACATACAACAATTAAGCTTTCCTTTTACAGATTTGCAAGTATAAAAATGGATAGCAGATGTAAAAGTTTAAGCAGTTAAGCAGCATTTTCTATGAATAAAGATGAAATTAAAGAACAAGAAAACTGTTTGATCCAATTTTTTATGTCCTTTCATTAATCATTGTTAGGGAGAGACTAGTGAGTGTTAAATGAGACTTATATACTAAATACAATGCTTTGAAGTATTGAATTAGTCTATTAGATCTGGAGAAATTAATTCTTCATTGGAATAGTTCTCTAAACTGCTTTAAGATCTACAAAAGCTAGAAAACTAACAAACATTTCCTTTTTTCACAGTACCAGTTCTATGTAATATTGAAGACTGTCACAGCTGAAAATATGATTATTATATGACTTCTACATCTGTATTGACATGAAAACCTTTAAAAGCATCTCTATTAGAGAACATCAAACAATTTTGATGCATGTCCAAAAAATCTTATTAATTTGAACATGAAGGGAATGACAGCAAGGTAATAGTGTGTTATTTAAAATCCATGGGTGTTTCAAAGGAAGAGTGTAAAACAGTGCATTAAAGGTACAATCTGTGCATACTAACACTTCTAAAATCTCTTTTATATTCCAGGCAGGAAAAAGATGTAAGAAGGTGTGGAGGCAATACAGGACACATAATGCATACAGGTCTGGTTCAATTTCAGGGAGAGGAGGGAAGCRGGGGAGGAGTTTTCATTGTTTAAATCTAGCAGAAATGTCTACTAACAAGAATATCAACAAAAATCAAACTTGTGGTTTCTTTGCATCCCAAAGGTACAGTGCCATGGTGCAGGCTAGTGCTGCACTTTCATCACAGCCTTCTGGACAGACAACATCATTAGGAGTACACAATAGGGGCACTAGCGTCTGACACACACCTGAGACAGGGCTGGTGTACGTAAGCATACACACACACTTGAGTGTGCATATATATATGTGTGTGTGTGTGCATATACACATATAAAGATATAAACCAAACACATATATATACACACACATATATACATACATATTAATATATACATACATATTCATGCATTTTTTTGAGAGAGTAGATTATAGTAGGTATTTTCAATGTGTTGTTTCAGGCTCCACTACAAAATAGGACTATAAAAATATTTAATAATTATAATAATATATAATTAGGCAGCGGACAGGCTGGCAGAATGTCTTGAACCCTATCTTGATTATTATCTTAAAATTCAAATTCTTGAAATTCATTTGTGCCAGCTTAGCTTGCTTACTGTGGAAAAATCTTAGTCCATTACAGTGTTGACTGTCTACTATAGAACAATATAATATAAATAAAAATACAAATGAAAGTATTCAACTCCCCAGAAAAATTCATTGATTTCAAGGAAAATCAATGGTATGCCAATGCTTTTGTTTGTTTATTTGTTCATTTAGAGCAATTTAAAGAATAGTCTTGATTAAGCATACGATGATATGCAGACGGGAAATTTAAAGGCTGCCAAAGAAAAAAAATATGCATGTATATTTATAATTTTCCATTTTTAAAAAAAACTTTAAATGAAGAAGAAAATACGTACGTGGTAAAATATTATGTTCTGCATATAGGATATATCTTCAGGTMTATAACTGTCATACCTTTTTATAACATTAAGATGCATCTCATCTGATCATGTATACCAATCTCCTCATAGTGTTAATATCATACATAACTCACCAAAATGATGTATCTTTTATCATTTTGTGTTATCGTGTGTTATAGAACTAGTTGTGCTTTTATTTTGCTTGCTTATGAATTTAGTCTTCAGATCTAGAGTATCTCCGTGTTTTTTTAAGAATGATCACATGTGCTCCTTTCAAAAAATCAGGACAAATCTTCAGCCAGACCAAATTGCCGTAGTTCCATAATTAAATGGTTATTGCAACAAATGGAGGCAGATGTCATGACTTTATTACCTGAAGCAGATTTTAGTTGCACCCTGTGGAACAGCATGGTATAGTTGATAATAAATATAGCCCATACACATCTTTCCATGCAGAAACATTACTGTGGATAAACACAAATGTAAGAATACCAAAGCTGTAGTAGTGCAGGAATTGAAGTACAACATACTTTTAATTCTGTGAAGTAATTCACCTGGGAACCTGTAAATATTATTGACCCCACACAAAGGTCATCAGTGACAAAACTGATTACACATAGGGCATTAAATGTGATCCTCCTACCCCAGGGCTGGCCTGTTGGTGTGATGTCTCAGTGTCATTCATTATAGGTGTATGTGCAAGATATTGCCACTGAGTGTTGACTGGCTGTTGATCTAGCYATTTGTGATGGATTTCTCATTCTCTGCTGTTTTCTGTTCACATTATGTAAGACTTAAGGACTTTTTAATAGGTGTTGGTTTAATCAAGCCACAGTGGAAATATTTACTGAAGACACTGGTAAACTCTTTTAGTTGATGGAAATTTCCTATCTATTCCTACAAAATGCTGGAAGAGAATTCTGTGGTCTTAAGCAGTGGTAGAAATTAAATAGAGCCTGCAGTCCTTCTTTTCCAAGCATACGTGTACACTTAATGTGCAGAAAGGACATTACGCTGATAACTAAGCTTTATGGGAAAACTGATATATTGCCCTCTACTTTACTGCATCAACCCAGTAATCTTCATTTCTTTTGCCTTTTAACATCACACTCTGAAACGTACTTGATTAGACTGTCTAGTGGTAGAGAAACACATGAAAAAAATTGGAATTAATACTTGCTAAAGAAAATAGCAAACAGTAAATTAGGTCTGGTCTACATGCTGTTAGAGCACTGTTTGAACTCCATTACTTGATTTTTTTAATCAAATGCTTTATGATTTTATTATATGTCAGGGTATGATTATGAAAAAGATGTGCTCACATATTGTGCTTTATTAACTCAGTACATACTGTTGTGCATATATGAAATACACTGAATATGTGGAAAGACACTTTTTTGTTTCCTACCGAAAGAAAAAAATACATCAGTTTTTGTGCAATCTCCAGTAGGGTCTGGCAACCATATTCTGTCTCCATGGTGTGATGTTTTTCTTAATATCTTAATTCACAGTTGTTTTCTTATCCATATTCATTGTTCTCCTAATAGAAGTAAAACTATAGACATTTTTTTTTTTTTATTAATAATGCTCAAGTAATTATCTCTGGTTAGAAATATTGTAAGCAAAATTCTGATTTTTTTTTAAGCTTCAACTATCATTCAATTGGAAGATCTAAGACTGTCTATTGTTAACTTCTTAAAGATTTGTACCTAACATGCCAGGTCAGATTTTTCTGTGCCACTAAATTTCCAGTATTTCAGAAGTTTAAATTAGCTGAAGGAATATTATCCTGAGGCCATTTGTATCCTTTAGCTAAGAAGGTTCAGTTAATGAAATTACTTATCTCACACATTCAGAAAAAAAATGAGACAGATAGAGACATCAATTTCCAAATTATTTCCATTAAAAATATAAGATGAGATTGCATAAAAAGATTTTCCTTAGGACAAATTGTCGAAAGATGTATTTTTGATTAGTGAGAAACCCAGGCAAAACCTCTTTATGTATTAGCTGTCAGGTCCATAGATATGTCAGTACAACATGTCCAACAGGACAACATGTAAATGCCACAGCTTTTGGAGGTTAATAAAATTTTTTGAAAAGTCATCAGTCTCAGTACCTTGAAGCCATCCAGGAAACTATAATTTCTCTTAACATATGGTCCAGCAGTTTGCTTTTAACAATATTCTCATTTTCTAAGAGAGGTAGCAGAAAACAGCTGCTCTATCACCATGAAAACCCTACCACCAGTGTTCGGAAGAGGTGTTCAACATCTATTTGCATTATATTAAAACTGTCTGAAACATCTGTTTAAAACATCTGACCTATTTCATCCTTTTGATAATAACACTCCTTCCAGCTAAGTTGCACCACAATTTAATTTGATCTTTCTGCCAATGATGATTTTTAGTTGGGTGCAGAGAAAATTTAATTTTTTAAAAAAATCTGAAGATTTTAATTGCCCAGGAATTTTGCAATGAAATGTACTTTTCTTAAATCAGAGGAAACCCAAACCAAAAAGAAGTTGGTCAGTTTAAAATAATATATTATATGTGAATGTGTTGATCTGGGAAAAAAAGAAGCAAAAGAAAAAAATTTTTAAAAAAGAAAATTCTCCCCAAAAAAGTGTCAAACACATTAATAGGAAATAGCTTTCTTTGATTCAGTTCCATAGTTTCAGTGCTTCTTTTTGTGATAAAATGCAACAAAACTTTGAAAGATCTCAGCTCCGCCCCATGTGGAGTGGGACTTTGAAATCTCACAACATTGTGCCAAACAGAAAACCTCTCCATATCTGAGTTCTACCAAACTCTCTATGCAGTTGAAAAGCATGGTGATTTACAGAAGTTGAACTGACGAAAAAAAGGGTTGTAACCCCTTTGCACTCCTGAATGATTGCTGTTGTCCAAAGTAGCCAATTGTTTTATTTCTGCACAGTGAACTTGCTATGATAAACCAGACTCTGACTGTAAAGGTCAAAACTCCATACACAGAGATTACCCAGCCTCAACTGGTCAACGACTCTTTGTAGTTTCCCATCATTTGGCTAAAATGGGTGGATAGGTGGAAGTTGTTTTAGACTTAGAAGGAAGGAAACAATCTGGGCAAAAAGAAAATACACAGGTATAGATAAAGAAAGGAGAGGAAACAAATGAAGATGAAACAAAAGGATGCAGCAGGAAGGAACACAAGTGCAATTATTTGCAAGAGACTCACACTACATCTACTTTGAAGATGCTGATCTTAGCACCTCCAGAAAAGTTACAGAGAGTAATGAATAAAGTTGCAAAGGATAAAGAATAACAGGCATGGAAGTGCAGCTTTCAAAACTGCATTGTCCTGTCTTGTGAATGCAAAATCACTTGCCAGGTCCTTTCCATAGTTAAAGCTCTGCATTGGCTCCGAGGGCTGGCATTGCTTTAGGAGAGGCCAATAGTACATGAAGGTAGTGATCAGGATGCATCCTGGCAAAATTGCATTAAAATAAAATGACAATATTTTTCTTCATTGCTGTTACTGTTTTTCAAAACAGCTCAGCAAAATATAGCTGCTATTCTGTCATATTTTATTAGACATAATACAAGTCCCTCATSAGTTCATCTTTAATGAACAAATATTTATTAGCTAGAGTGAACTACAAGCCTCCACATGTATATAAAAGGAAGAGTGTTGGAGGTGATTTTTGTAGTTTTGTAATGTCACAGGCTTAATTTTATCTGTCAGATGTTCACAAAAATCCTTTTTGAAGAGCAGGAGAATATAACGTTAATGTTGTCTGCTATGCAAATAAAAATTAGTCCTACCAAAGAGAATATGAGCTTATGTGACCAAAGGTAAGTGTATTTAATCACACTCTACTGTGAGTGAAATTACAAATTCAAAACTGCAAATGATGTTTTGAGATAAATTCACCTGTAATCTGCAATCCATTTAAGGAAGCAAATTATGTATGATCCATCACCTTTTAATTGAGTTGTACAATAAAACAGCTCTCCTTCAGAATAATTAAATAAAGGTGGTCTGCAAAATTATCTAAATGTGTGATTTCCTTCATAGTGATGATAAATGTTGAATAATTAATTCTAATGTAAACTATTAAAAACATAGTTCTTAACCCATAAGGAACAAATTAAAATGTAGATGCTAATCTCTATTTTATTAGAGTCTATAATGAGGTTTCTATGTTTAGATGCAGTGTAACTTTCCAGGGTTGATTTAGACTGTTCTTTCTGTACCGTGGTGGTAAATTTCTCATTTGGACATTATGTTTGCTGTTGACATTTTTATCCAAGCTCTCCTTCCAGGTTTGAGTGTGGAAGATTGAAGAGGAAGGCAAATCATGAAAGCAAGAAAATCCATGTGCAGGAGAGAATTGACACTGAACATCTTATCCAGAGAAATGTAGATAGTTACTGCGTTTGGAAGCTAGGAGCTGGTCAGTCTGCTCCAATACATTTGGTTAGATCCTGCATTTCCTGACCTGACTGAGTTTTTAACTTTATTCCGTGGACAGATCACTTGGTGGACAAACTGAGAAGCAGCAATAAGGTGAAGTTTCCTTGTGGAATTAATTCTGGCACACTTGATTACTGCAAAGTATCTTCCACACGCACAGACTAACCAAGGATTCTGGTCAGCAGAAGTTCCTTGTTAGCAGGAAAGATGGCAGAAACAAGGTCTAGGTTTGACAGGTAAATAAGAATTCCTGAGGCTGAACAGCTGAACTACTGAAAATTTCAGAGACCAGTATGATGACACCAATTTTCTCTGAAATATAAGTCAGTCAACTAATATATACAGATAGAAACATATCCAAAATCCTTTGAAATCAATTGATAACACTATAGATCTTCAAAGGATTTGTGTATCATAGACCTTCATGTGATCTGAGACTTCGACCACATACCACTAACAGATTAAAGCAACAAGAACTATGTAGATTGACTTTTTTCTGTGAATGTTTAAGAGAAATTGCTGTTCCAAAGTAATCATGTTGAAAAAGAATCACATATAAAGAAGTAACAGTTAAAAATGTAACCAAATATACATGTAATTATATATAAAGAATAGATCAAACTCAGGTACAAAGTTACTTAAGTGTTAGCACTGAGTAGGCATATTAGTACTTGTCATTAACAGTAAGTTACTTGATGATATCTCATGCCTAATAAACTTACTGAAATTTTAATCAAAGTGTACGTCAGTCCTTGTGTGTTGCTGCTTTCTGTCCCTCCTGTCAGGATGTTGCATGAGTTATGCACTATCTTACAGATCAGAGAGAGGCAAACAAAGTAGTAAACAAGAGCTGGCATAGCACTAAAAGTAACTATAAATATAAGCATCTTTATTAGAATATAAACTAACTGCAAACCACAAGGTCATAGATGTGCTTATGTGGGAATGACAGAACTGTGACTGACACATGGAACTGCCAAATAAAAAGCTTTCATGCAGTATCCGCATCTCTCACAAGAATGCATTTTCATAATAAAGTGAAAAGCAGTGCTCAGAATATCTGAATTAGAAGTAGCAAATTAGGGTGGATGAATTCAGCAAGTAGAATGAGTTTGCTTGTAACAGCCCATTGTGGTAAGCAGAGGAGGTCAAATGTGTTTTCTGCTTTCTGTTATGAGGCAGCTGACCTCAAATACCAGAGTGAAGACACTTAAAGGTAAGTAGATGCACATAAAATAGATATTAAGGGTCCCTCAGAGCAACCAGTGAACCTGTAGGTCTCTGCAGCTGACCCTTAGTGTCCTTTGGCATGAGGGAAGGTTCCACTGATTCACCAACACCAGATATGTGTAACACGTAACACCTATGGTTTCATTTATTTGCTTAAACAGGTGCATAATACTATTTCAGATGTACTGATTGTCCAGGACATCTGGATGGAGTTGCAAGATACAACAAAAAACTTACAAGAGTCTTCTCACATCTGGAAAGGCAGCTTAGGAGCCAGAGGGGATCTCAGATGGGACTAAGCAGCTTGTTTCCATTATTTAGATACTTTAGGTTTCTTCACTTCAGAGCTCAATTTCTCTTTCCTTGTTTAAAAGTGAGGCTCTATAGCATACCCAGGAAGGTTAGAGGAAACATCAGATAGAAGCAATTCAAGAAGGAGCCAGACCTTCAGAGAAGGCTGTAACCATGTAGCCCAGCAGTGCCATTGCTAGTAACAGGATGCGATGTAGAGGAGTGCAGGCACAGGATGATAAAAGTTGGGGCAGAATCTTGGCACTGGAGACCCATGGCAATAAACATCTCACCAATGGTCAGTTAAAAGAAATGTAAACCAGGAGCAAGACAGAACTAATTTTAGGGGTAACAAGGAGAGCAATGAAGTAGTATGTAACATAAGCAAAAGGCACCATATATAGTAAATTTGTATGTAATATGGAGCTGCAGACCAATGAAGAAAGCAAAGGTGTTAAAACCTGTGGATCCTTCAGTGAGGAAAAAGAAACCACCAACATGAACATCATATTTTCCCCGCGAAGGATTCCAGAGGCTGGTGACTTGCTGTAATGCCCACCCCAGCAGCCTGAAACTACCCACCTTAAAAGGAGCTATGGAAGAGTGAGAGTAACATCAGGGAAAAGGGTAGAAACCAAGAAGTGTGTGCATTATAATTTTAATTGTAATATTAGTATCATTTAGTTGTTTTTTTCTGTATAGAAGTATTTTTTGTAATAATTAGATCTAGAAAAATAATTATTCTTGACTTACAATGTCAAGATTTCAATTATATTAACAATAAATTCTTGGCTTTATATATAAGATGTTTTTCCCCTTTGCTCATAAACAAGATTTTGAGCATAACAAGGGTGTCACGTCCCGCCTGTGCGGAGGGAGAGGTGACTCAGATTCGTAAATTCCCTCGGTACGGATTAAGGTGAAACGACACTCAAAGTCTGTACATAGACAAAGACTTTTACTCTGTAACGAGGCTCATTGGTAAATAATCGGGTAGCAGAAAGGCTTATTGCTCACCACTGCTGTGGGAGTTTATGCCTTGCGTTACTTACTAGGAAAAGGTAAAAGAATAAAAGAAAGAGAGAAGAAGAGAGCRAGAGGAAGAAAGAGAGAGAGACAGAGATCACCGGTCCAGGTTCCAGCCTCGGTTCAGCCCACGGGGGTCTCTGGTCTGCAGGAGCGCTCGTTCAAAAGTTCCCACAAGTTCCCAAAAAAGAGTCCCCCCCATGGCACTTGCCTTCCCCTTTTATGCCCGCTGTTCACTTCAGACTGCCCCTCTGCCTCGGTGGCAGTTTCGTAGTTGGCTTCTATTGGTTCTTGTATGCCTCATCTTCACGTAAAGTCACAGAGTCCTTTCTTTTTACTGCGCATATTCAGTGGGGAAGGGGCTTTGCTGGGTAGGGGGCTTTCCCTGCTGGTGGGTGGATTTTTTAGTATGCTAATTAGGATAGTTCACCTGTAGTTCAAGTAGTTGTTTCTTTTGTTTTGTCAGCGGTTCTTGCTCTCTTAGCGTTTATCTTGGTACTCCCTTATTTGGCCGATTTATGGCGTCATCATGTTTCTTCCCCCAAGGCCATACCCAGTTAGCTCCCTACAGAGGAGCCTTCCTGGGAGCCACCATCCCCCAGTCTCGCGAGTGTTTGAGACATTCCTCGGACAGGCTCAGGGGATCTCCACCCCCTGCTCCCTTATCAAGTTTTGTCTCCTGTTGTTGTCTTTGTTCCAGGGGGTTACAAGTTAGCCTTGGTGTTAGCTGCCAGTTGGTCTCCTACAAAGGGTAAATGACCATGTAGTGTTTATTAATAAATAGAAGACCAAGAGGAAGGGGGATTATTTTAGTATTATGCATTGGAATACCTCTCTTCCCAGCTTTAACTTAAGCACCTATTTGCAATGAAGAAAAAAATCTAGATTCAGTCTGTAGTTATGACACACTCTTCAGTAATACTTAAAGTATTAGAATACAGCCACTATCCTGTTATTTTATAAAAGGAAGTGGCAGTTCTGCTCTCATTTGTGAATAGTGACTGTCAGTATGATATTGCATCAGTAAAAGCAAGGTAACCAAAGATGAAATAAATGAGCAAGTAACCAACCAATACAAAAATTAAGGAAAACAAATAATTAGAGAGATTCTATCACTCCTGTCACTAAGTGATCTCTGTATGATATTTTGAAAAGCAAAAGATTTGGGTCTAGAAAATGGAAATGTGACTATAAGAGTGAATATTTATATAACTCGATTTTTGAAAGACTGCTTTGAAAACATTTATAATGAAACCTGGACACACACTGAATAGCTTTGGAAATGTTCCAGATGTTCCAGGTGTTGTGGGTTTTTTTTTTGTTTGTTTTGGTTTGTGGTTTAAGGTTTGGGGGTTTTTTTCTTTTTTTTTTTCTTTTTAATCACTTAATATTTCAATGCAGAAACAGCAAAATCTTGTAGGGAGATATGTCATAAGCCACTGCAGTATATCAAAGAATATTTATAATTTCTAGCAAGGACTTCACTGGAAAAGGTTATTTGGCTAAATGACATACCAAACACCCTATTCACTATAATGTCTGTCATGCATATTACATTTGATCAGAATTATAATGGCATAGAAAAAAATAGATATTTTTTTCCTGGAGTGTTAATTATTAAAATCATGAATAAGACATTTATTTCAATAGTAGGCTAGAAATCTTAGTCATGGACCAATATCTCCCTGTGCTGCATAAGAGCATTTGGCAGCAAAATTTGTGTATGCCACAACAGGTTTCCTTCCATTTATATTAACTTCATCCTTGTGACCTAAAAAGGGGATTTCATTTTTCTTGTGAAAAGTCTTTACTGTAATTCAGCAAAAGAGAGAAACAGATGAGAGGCAAAAGCACAGAGACACATCAGTCGACGTGACAGGAAGTATCCATGGCACATTAACATTTTTAGCAGAATAGAAATATTTATTGAAAATATTTTTGAGAAGCTTTATCAAAGGGAGGAGGCACACAGGCAACCATTTGAAAAATCATTCTCTTTTTCCCACTCAATTGGTAGTTCAGTAGACATAGATGTGACAAACACTGACAAGGACTTGCCTCCCGTAGCATTTTGACAGAAGGTGATTTTTCTCCCTGTGCTGTTCACATGCAAAACCCAGACAAACAGTGGCTTAAAGTCACTCAAGGGATTATGTTGTCATATAAAAGGAAAACATATCTGGTTCTTTGAAGTATGCCTTTGTATTCTGATTTCACTATAAACAAGACCGAGGTTTTTAAGAATGACAGAAGAACCTCCTTTTGGATGGATCCACTCTTTATGATGGAAATAAGATCTGAAGACTCAGTCAACACAACAAACACAATTATGTTGGACACCCATTTTGCCCTGGTAACAAACAGGCTAAAGTAAACATGCTTGGACCGCTTTGGATTCTCCTGCTGTCTTCTGCTTACACTGAAGTTTTTTAGGTTTTTATATTGAAGATCTTCAGTCTGTTTATGGAAGTGTTTTGTATAATTATTCCTGAGCATCCTTCTACACTTATATTACATGACTGCCTATAGGGATAGGATTCAAAGAATGAAGAGGTTTCTTCCAGCCTTGTGTAAGCCATTACCCACTGGGAGAATATAAAACCATGTTTTCAGTGGCATGGAAACATCATTCCAAAAGAAAGCATTCCTTCTAAATTCCCATCACACTACCTAACCCACRTCTCTTGCTGTACACTGCACTACTTAGAGAACTCAAAGCTTCTGGTTTGCAAGGAAATCTCCTTCTGTGTTTCTCAAACACCTATTCCCTATTCAACCTATGAACTGAACATCTCTTTAGGATTTTCAGCCTTTGGAAAAATAACCATTTGAGACTGGTAGGAGCTGTTGCACTCAAAATCTTGTAGAGGGCAAAAGGGAACACACCATAGAGGTGGAGTCAAAAATTTCTTACTCCAATTAGTATCTTAGCAGTATAATAGTCTAAACTATTTAATTAAGACCCAGAAGCCTCATTAATAAAATAGTTAAAATTATTACACAAAGGCTTCTGAGTTTCTGTGCCTTGGGTGTAGTGTTCAGCCCACCCTACATGTGTTCCTGGGGTCCTACAGCTGGTAGTTTCAGTCTTCCTTTAGCAGAACGGGAGGGAGGGGGCCGGTTCCAAGGTGTCACCAGCACACTGAGGCCTTCGCTGGCAGAAGATCATGTTCCTGGTCGGGATTTCTCCTTCCTCATTCCTGAGGTCAGGTTGGGGCTACTTTTATACATTCTCCTAACACAGGCTGCTTCCCTCTCATTGACTCCCAGCCAAAGTTTGGAAGTTGCGCAGTAGCCTTCCTCAGTCTCAGCTGACCTAAAGGGCTGTTTGTTAAACAGGAACTGACTGGGTATGCCACACTTAGACCATGAAGGGGATGCCCAGAGCTTAAGCTAATGCAGGTTAGGCAATAGTCACTTGACTAATAGACAATTTTTTAAACAAATAACACCAGCTTGTGCCCAGGCAATCCCAGGCAGGACCTGCACTGTCAGTTCAGTACAAAGCCTATGGCCTTTTACTAGAAATGCCAGAAATAATATTTACTAGTGTACAGAGCTGGTCAGTGCTGTTTGCCATTAACAGTTATTCCTTATTTCCTTAAATCCTAAACCTTAATTTTATCAAATAGGTTGAAGTAAGACCACAGAGGAATCTAAATAGACTGACGCTAGTATTAGCGGCCAATCTTGTGACTGGTCTTGATGCATTCACCTACAAAACTATCGTAAGGGTAATGTAACATTTAGTGCTTATAAATTCATCATTCTTGACAATACTTACAAGCTTGATCATTTTATTCATTTGTTAGCAGAGGATGAAATGATGCCTTTACTGCATGCAGTGAATCCTCTGTATTTAAGAGTGATGGGTGTAAATCAGGGAAGGATTTGAAGATAAGTAAGATTGATATAAGGTTTCCAGCCAAACTGGTCCTAATTCTTAATGTGCCTAAATGTATGTAATGTATGTAAATGTATGTATGTATGAATGTATGTAAATACATTCACATCCGCACACTGCTAACTGGGGACAAGATCTTTGTGTCTAAAAAGAGTCATCTCCATCAAAGTGCATGAAGGTGTGCCAGCTTCCATCAGCAATTTTTGGATCCATAATTACTGAATGTCTCTTATACATCAGAAGACAAATAATATCTTTGGGGGGTCTATTAAAATATCCCCCCAAAGACTAAATGGTTTCTAGGCATTCATTCTCAGTATTGAATTAACACTGTCTTTGTTCTGGTGCATGACAAATGAGAGCAATCTTGAGCAAATCTCTGATTAGAGGAAGATAAAATTAACAATTTAACCTATTCCAGCCACAATCAGTAATATGGCAGTAGACCTTTTCTCTTTGTAGCTTCAGTGCCTTTTAACTGAATAAAAAGAAATAAAATCTGGACTTTTTATCTGTCATTGGGGCTTTTCAGTTACAGTACTCCATGAATAAAGCACTAATGTGCTGCTTAGGTGAAATGGCTGCTTTTTCAAATTTCAATGATAATAGAACATCATAACATATTGTTAAAGCTAATTATTTCAGCCAAGTTCCAATAGGAAAGAGCTACAAATGTACATGAATAGACATGAAGCTAATTTTATATAAGTGGTATGAATATTTCAATTGTTAAGTCCACTATATATAGAAAAACTAGAGAGGATGGGCATAAATGAGTCACCAAATTCTGAGTTACTGTATAAAAAGCCAACATCAAGGGGCTAATGTTTCAGATATAGTACACGGATGACAGACTTAACATTATTGTACCATACATCACTATGTGATCATGCTACATACTGGCAGTATTTCCTGATGTAATCTATTCACTAAACTTGTGATAACTTATGACAGCAATGAGGAATAAATATACCTATTGTGTTACCCACTTCTAGAAAAGCAGTATGTCTCAAAATGCCACTGTCATTTTTTTAATAATTCACGCTTTCCCTATATCTTCCCAAATTAGTTATGATATGTGTCACGTCCCGCCTGTGCGGGAGAGGTGACTCAGATTCGCAAATTCCCTTGGTATGGATTAAGGTGAAACGACACTCAAGGTCTGTACATAAGCAAAGACTTTTACTCTATAGCTAGGCTCATTGGTAAATAATAGGATAACAGAAAAACTTGCTGCTCGCCACTGATGTGGGAGTTTATCCCTTGCGTTACTTACTAGGAAAAGGTAAAAGTATAAAAGAAAGAGAGAAGGAGAGAGTGAGAGAAAGAAAGAGAGAGGAAGAGATCACTGGTCCAGGTTCCAGCGTTGGTCCAGCCGATGGGGGTCTCTGGTCCGCAGGAGCACTCCTTCAAAAGTTCCCGAAATGAGTCCCAAGTTCCCAGGTCGAAAGTCGAAAGAGAGAAAAAGAACCTATTCCCCTCCTTGACTTCCCCTTTTATGCCCACCATTCACTTCAAACTGCCCCTCTGCTACGGGGGTAGTTTCGTAGTTCACTTCTATTGGTTCTTATATGTCTCGTCTTCACTTAAAGTCACAGTGTCCTTTCYTTTTACTGCGCATATTCAGTGGGGAAGGGGCTTTGTTGGGTAGGGGGCTTTTCCTGCTGGTGGGTGGATTTTTTAGTATGCTAATTAGGGTAGTTCACTCAGTTCAAGTAGTTGTTTCTTTGGTTTTATCACTAGTCTTTGTTTTCTTAGCACTTATCTGGATACTCCCTTATTTGGCCGACTTATGGTGTCATCATATTTCTTCTCCCAAGGCCAGACCCAATTAACTCTCTACAGAGGAGCCTTCCTGGGATTCACCATCCCTCAGTCTTGTGAGTGTTTGAGGCATTCCTCAGACGGGCTCAGGGGATCTCCACCCCCTGCTCCCTTATCAAGTTTTGTCTCCTGTCGCTGGAAAACAGGTCTGTGTTCCAGTGGGTTACAAGTTGGCCTTGGTGTTAGCTGCCAGTTGGTCTCTTACAATATGTTTGGTTGTTAGTTTGGACACATGGAAAGACAGCCAAGATCCAATGAACATGACCAGACTGAAGTAGATATAGTAGATAAATTATCATTAATTTATCAGTGGAATTCATCTATGAATTTCAATAATCATTCTTAACAATTTCTACTTGGTGCATGCATCTGTCAGTAGGATCCTGTCTTCCTCTTGTAGGAGATTTATGTATATCTCTTTATATTTAGGACTGCAGAAGTATTGTTGTCTTGCAGTAGTTTTGGGAAGACTGGCTTCCTCTGAAACTAGTTGCAATTCCCAAACTTGTCTATGCCTTAAGTCTGTTAAATTATGACCTAGGAAATCTCAGTGTGGTGCTTCTAAACCATACAAATATTCATGTATATTCACCTCTCTGTTAAAAACAAAACCAAAACCGAAACACCCCAACCCAAACCCAGCAAAACCAAATAAAAATGCAAAAGCAGAACCAGAAACAATAATTTCTAGAGTTCCTCCCTCTTTCATGCTTGACTGTCTCTTCACATGCTCTCATGATGTGAAGGTTGGAAAATCTCAGTCAACTACTTCCTTCATTGATATCTAATTTCCTGATCCTTGGTTCTGTAGCAGAGCAAAGTATCTTTCACTCTATATGCTGGCTTCTGTTTTGTTCCTATTCCCACTCAATGTGTTCCTCAAGAAGCCCCTACATTACCAAATGTCCTTTCTCCTTTGGTGGCATGTCAAAAATGTTCAGACAGAACAGGAAAGTCAGTATTCTCCACTTCCACATAGTGCCCTGTTGTCTACCTTTCCTCCCTCTTCTAGGCAAAGAAAAGAAAGGAAAAACACATTTACCAGACAGGAGAGCTGAAATGACCACAGGTCCTTCACTTCTCACTGACAGAGCCTAACAGCACCCATGCCCCTAGTCTTGTGACAGAGGGGAGCCTTCTGTTCTTCCCTCCCTCTCTGTCTCTTTCTTCATGCCTCTGTTGAACCCTTAGGTTGTATAAAGATGTTCTCATTGGTACTTAATGGTTACGTTAACTGTGTCTTTCCTGATTTGACAAAAGGGTCTGAATTCATGTTTGAGTTCCCCAAAGCAAGCAGTTCAAGTGAGCTGAGAACTCCATTGACATTGGCCTGTTTATGACGTATTTCAAACAAGTCATCACTGTCCTTTGGCAGGAATGAACCCAGAGCTGTAAGTTCTCCTAAATGATTTTGTATTCCATCATGACATTCCCAGGTTCCCATGTAAGGGTAGATAGCCATTACATGTACTTACTAGATTGCTATGACTCCTAAGGGAGTCCATCTAAACTGAGGGAGGAGAGAGAGAGAAGGATGTTGTGCTGAAGGCCCCATGATTTGATGCAAGATTTTATGTCCTAGATTTTATAAAAGTCTTCAAAGAAAGGGCATTGGTACTCACAGGTTTCCAAAGAGATGGCCTTGAATTTGAACCTCCAGTCTTCTGAGCCTTGCTGCACTCAGCTTTTGTAGTGCGAAACAGGTCAAAGTATAGGGCATGAAGGCAAAGAAGTATGTGTGAGACACTGTGGCCTTACAAGTGTGGGTGCTATGGATGGGTAAGGCAGGTTAATACAATTAATTACTGTTTGAGCCCATTCTGTTCATAAGAGCAAAACAGAGGTGGAAAACTTTCTCAGCCAGTACTGTCTCCTTAGCCCCCACACCTCCCCTAACTTAAAAGTCAATTGGCTTTCTTCAGAGTTGAACTAGACTGTGAACGTAGATATTGATAGTGTGGATGATCATGCAGGGCTAGCATGCAACCAGAATATAATTAATTAAAATAATATTTATGTGACTCCAGGATTTCCAGTCGCAAAAATTTCAGACGTGACTGTGCCAAGATATTTCTGCATCATCCTTTCTACTTTTCTTTTGTAGGTGTTGCATTTCATTTTCTCTTCAACATTTAAATTTAGTGTTGTTGTTCTGAAAGATTTCAGGAACTTCTGAAAAGCATATACACACCTAATAAGCGTAAGAGCCCCACACTTATTTCATTAGGTTTTGCTTAAGCTCTCTAAAAGTGAGGGTCTGTGAGACTAAAAGAGCTGTTATGTTTGTAATTGGTACATTAATGTAATGTTGCAAAAATCATTAGCTTCAACCTCCACCAGCATTAAAACACACTAGCAAAGGGAAAAAAACCCAGCCGACCAGTCTGTTTTTATGAAAATTATCAACAGCTAGACTGTGACACCCCCCTGCCCCAACTGAAAACCCGTTTAGAAAAAGCAATTCTAAAGTCAAATCAGGTTACTTGGTAACAAAGCAGTTTCTACTACCACTCCCTAAATTGTCAGAATGAAATACAGAATTAATGTAGGTTTGAACCCTGCTGTAATATGTCTTTCCCAAGTACATTACTCCCTAGAATTATCAATGGCTACCAAATTTCTTGTAATCATAAATAAATTATGTTTAAATCAATAGCTTCTAAAAACTTCTGTACATTTGAGTCTTGCTTTCAATGTCAAGTGAATTTAAGAAAGTATGTGAAAGCTATAATCACCTTATACTCTGAAAACTCAAAACCTGTGTTTGCTAGTCTGTAAAACTATCGTGAGTCCAGTTTCAGAGAATAGGTATTACTCTCCCACTTCCTCAAACAGAATTTGCTTCCCAGTTTGACCAAGATGTATTCACTTTTGCTTCCCAGTTTGACCAAGATGTATTCACTTATGCTGAAGAGAAGATGAACCATCCAGTCAAGGTCTGAGCCTGATAGCTATTACTTTATTTTTGACACTGTATGGCAATTTTATGAAACGACTTCAGGTACATTTTTTTCATACTGATGCCAGAACTAAGTTAAAACAAATGTAAACAGGATTAATACCATTTTATAATAGATGAATTACCATACACAGACTTCAGTTTTATGTTCATTTGAGCGGAAACACAGACTGGAATTTGGATTTATACAGCACCTTTCATATTGAAGATATCTTAGAGTACTTTACAATCTAAGTTACACACTGCCAAGGCACTGACTATGAAAGTAAACATGTGTTCAGCAATAGCTCACATATATCTCTAGAGCTATTTTTATTGAGGAAAGGATACTGGACTTCTATTCATTTTCAAACATGCCACAAACTGAACAACACAAATGAACAATCGCTAGAGATATAGAAAAGCTCATTAATTAAATTAGCTACAAACACAGATGTTGCCATGTTTTAAACTTCCAGGCATTTCACAAACTAGGACCTTACAGAAATACTTGGTTCTTTGAGTAGTCACTAACATGCAGAGGCTTTACTGGGTTAACAAGGTCTTGGACAGACAGTCCTTTAGGGGCTGAACTTTCTCCTAACAGTAGTCTTACTGAGTTCATGGAATGATCCATATCCTAGTGGGACTTCTGTAAGCTTTGAAAGCTCATCCTTTGCTTGGAATTCATACATCACGTTTTCTAAGAAAGAGCTGTTCCTTAGAAAAAAAGTAAATTTTGACGAGTTTTGCACAGCTCTAAGGATTTTTATTCCTACTTGTACTGGCTTTCTAGCCACTATTTGTAAACTATTTTCTGTTTCTTGTATGCATTCACATTTTGTCTCTGTTTTCAGAGACTGCCCATTTCTCTTTTGTATTCTTTCCCAGGCAGCAGTTAATAGTACTGCTAGACTAAGGGTTAGAAATCTTAGAAGAATATTCATAAAAATTCCTGCCCATAAGCCAATATCAGCATGCTTCTGAGAACTGTTCAGAACTTCAGACCTTCACAATCTGCCTTCAAGACATACTACCATTATTTTTCTACGGCATTTGTAAGGTTTTCAAGTCTTAGAACAACTGAAGATATGAACCAATAAAATTCAAAGTGTTCCTTGAGGCCTGTCATGTAATGTCACCTTACTTTCTACTAACGCTTCAGCAGAAACTCCCACAGTTCTTTCCCACATGCAGATCCAAGGATGGACTTCAGGGGGGTCAACAGAAGCTGAGGTATTGGTCTCCCCTTTCTCATAATTTTGCTGTTAGGCTTCAGGACAGCCCATCTTTCTTGACAACCCCCTCTTTTACTGTCTATATGCCAGATTTTGATTTCATGCATGCCTTGAACTCAGTCAGTATTCAACAAAGAGCAGAACAAAGTGGCCTTTTCTTTCCTTTTCATTTATCTCTATTGCCTCCTGACAAGAAGTTCTTTGTGAAAAATCTCCCAGCTGTCCAATGGCACCAGTTCTCACTAGACCTATGTCCCACAAGATGTGTCCCTGGTATTGAACTGGCAATTTTCTCATATCCTGACAGTGAGCATTTTCAAGACAGCAAGAGCAAGTATACAGAGTCTCAGCCCCAGATGGCTTTTGCATACTGCATAATTCCAAACCCATAAGGCTCAAATTGTAATTATACATTTCACATTCATTCCTGCTTCTCTCTAGTTATAGTGTATTTACAGGATTCTGATATAGCAATACATTTATGAGGTATGGTAAAGCCTTGCACATAACTGATATCCCCATTTTCTGGTCCAGAAATAATAATAATGTCATCCCCATGAAGTATCTTGTTCATTTGCTTACAAATTTTAGCAGGTAAAGTAGTTTGGGGGCTTTGGTGTGCAATTAAATTCCATATTATTAATATTTATGCGATGCACTTGACCAGAATTCTCCTAGAAAATCTGAAAAATATCACTGAGACAGAAGTGGGGAACAGAGAGCATCATTTCTGCAGAAAACTTTTCTTGAAAGCTCACTATAGTATGTATCCACTTATTTTAAAAAATACTTTAAATTACTGACTTAGTAACTGAGATTTACTGTTCACAACAAAGTATAATCACTTTCAAGCTAGCATGATATCAGATTGTACTTTCATGCATATATTTCGTACATACTTATTTTGGTCACAAGAAACAATTATTTTGAGCATGGACAATTCAGTGACAAAGACAGATTATTGTAAATGCACATTCATGACAGTCTCCTTTGGAATGTGTTCAAAATTTGCAGCTAGATCCCATCTCAGAATTTACTATTCCCCTTCTTGTATTAAAATTAACTCAGTTGACAGGAAATATCCTGTTGAATATACTAAGTTGTGATTTTAATTAGCTGTGAAAGAATGATAAATTAAATATATGTCTATGCCCAATATCTGGTAAGTACGTAGCATGGACATTAATTAAAGTTTTAACATTTTGGTTAAGACTATATCGCTTCTGYCGATCAGGCAGATCTGGCAAAGGGGGATTAGGAACGGCAGTAGCCAGCTCACCCCACCAGCATGCACACAAAATTAACAATTTATTTACAAAAATAGTTAGATTACTTCCAAGACATTTTATAGATAAATATTTATTATTTGTTCTGTTTAGAAGTTAGAGGAATGTTATTGCTCATAACATTAATGTAATATTAGTAATGCAGAACTCATGTTTAACTATGTTTATAAATAATAATAAAAAGCATACTATTTTTTGTTATTGTTACTGCACTTCAAAATTACAGAGTACCAGCATCAATCCACTGCTCTGGATACTTACCAAGTTCATTGAAAATAACTCTTCAAACAAAAAGAAATTTTTGTAATACATCTGTCTGTAAACACATCCTCCTGAAAAACCTTAAAAGGTCATAAATGAAAWTATTGTTTGCTACATGCCATGTTGGAGAACAAGGATTCAAAACCAAAGTTCAAAGTGCTCCCACAAAATTCTCTTGATAGCAGTTCTGCAGCTGAGAACCCCACTCAAATATGTCAGATATTTCAGCTTTTGTATAACTGGAAACAAAAATCCTCTCATTCAAGCAGGTGTTAAACTACTTATAAATGTATATATTAAAACAAATAAATTCCAACCCAGTGTTACAGAAAAAGCAACCTAGTGAAACATGCTTATAATCAAATGTTCATGCTTATTTTCAAATCATATTTATACATTTTTACAACATATTTATACATGTGCATTCTGGCATTTATATATATTTATATCTATAGAGGGGAGACAGTAAATGTCAGAGAAAAAACACTAAAATAAGAAAATCACCATCTTCAAAATAATAACTCTGCATCTAAGAGAAAATGCAAGTGAAGTGAATTCTGAATTGCTGTGGACTGAAATACTGGACTGAAATAGTTCGGTATTTCTTGGAAGAACAGCTGCATATAATATATGAGGAAAATTGCTAATGGCCAAATAATAAATTCAATTTGCCTAAAACTATTTCTGACCAGTTTAATCTTTTGTGGCACTGAACTATTGCCATGGAAGCTTGGGGTTTCTTTTCAGTATTTAGTAGTATTCACACAAATACCATAGYGTGATTTCAGCAATTAGGAGATTGGAACAAATGCTTTTCCTAGTATAAGACCAATTAATTTAAAGGAAAAGTATATCACTATATTCAATAAAGATGTTCAAGTGATCTAAAGCGTCTTGTATCAAGAATGTGAAATCTTTACTAGATTTACTCTGGCTGAATGTTAAAGACTGTAAGTGCAACTATACACATGTATTTGCTTTTACCTAGGAAAACATACTCTGGAACCAAGTGTGAATATTTTAAATGTCTGTTCCTTGAAATTTGGTATTTCTTTTAAAAGAAAATAAATTTAATTAGTTTTAAACTTGTTGTCATTCAAAAGTGAAGTGTTAGTGAATTGATAAAGAATTATTTCAACAAGAACTTCTTCATTCTCATCTCAGCCAGAAACCTCTCAAAATCTAGATTCCTTATAGAAATAGCAACATACCTACCTAGTATGATGGAAAATAAATAGTTATGCTATGATATTCGAAATCATTCTAACAAGTAGATCCTTATAGAATACAATAAATAATTTAGCATTAAGGAGTGCTTTTGCAAAGCTTTCTACATAGCTGGATTACACATATACCTGCACAGGAATTTGTTTAATTTATTTAATTTACCATATAAAAAGCAGCTTGGTAAGAACCTTGTAGTTATGTCTTTCTAACATTATGGTGAAAAAGACTAAGAGAATCTTAAGTTCTTGAAGAACTAGAGGTGGAGATAGCATTGGGTCTGGCTGGGATGGAGTTAACTTGCCCCATAGCAGCCCTCACAGTGCTGTGCTTTGTATTGGTAGCTAGAAAGGTGTTGATGGCACACCAGYGTTTTGGCTACTGCTGAGCAGTGCTCACACAGCATCAAGGCCGTCTCTCCAACATCCCCCTCACACCCAAAGGCCAGTAGGCTGGGGGTGGGCAAGAGGTTAGGAGGGGACATAGCCAGGACAGCTGACCCAAGCTGACCAAAGGTATATTCCATACCATATGACATTGTGCTCAGCAATAAAAGCTAAGAGAAAGGAGGAGAGGGAAGGGGGGCATTCGTCATTAAGGTGTTTGTCTTCTGGAGCAACCACTACGCGTACTAAGGCCCCACTTCCCTGGCAGTGGCTGGACATCGCCTGCTGATGGGAAGTAGAGAAGAATTCTTTTTGTTTGTTTTCCTTTGCTTCCGCATGTGGCCTTTGCTTTTGCTTTATTAAACTGCCTTTCTCTCGACCCACGAGTTCTTTTTCATCTTATTTTCTTCCTTCCCTGTCCTGCTGAGGAGGGGAGTGATAGAGCAGCTGGGTGGGCACCTGGCAGCCAGCCAAGGTCAACCCACTACTGCCCCCCCATTGTGTGCAGGGGGGACCCAGGACATACCATWTAAGGCCATACTGCCCCACCCCTCCATTGAGTGCTCGGGGCCAGGCCACACATACAAGGCCGTGCTCGCCCACCCCYGGCCCATGGCAGACGCTGTCTCTGCTCCTSCRTGGTGAAGGGAGGCAGCGGCTGACACGGGGTCAGGGGGTTGCCGCCCCTCGCAGACCCAGGGAACGCGACCGGTGGTGACTGTTGGCAGCAGCGTTCRGTGGCCGACGGCCCACTCCCCATGCCTTCAGCCATGAGGCGYGATGGTGCAGGCTGGGGGCCTGTGGCACRCAGCTGCCCCTCRCCCTGCCRGGGCCCGGCGCAGGCCGCGGCCGCTCTGCGCAGAAGGAGGAGCACCGGCGGGAGCTGGAGGCGCTRCAGGCTGAGCTGGAGGGCGAGCGTCTCCGCTCCCATGAGCTACGCCGCTGGGCCCGGCCTGAAGGCCCTCCTGGGCACTGGGGCCATCAGGAGATGCAGAGCTCTTGCTCCCCTGAGGGAGATGGGCCCCAGGCCCTGGCAGTGGCCAGCCACCAGATCAAGCCTTGGTCTTTCCGGTTGGCGCTACAGGAGAGACCCCAAAAAAGCCACAGCGCTGAGCAGCAGACAGCATGCCAGGCTGTGGCGGATGCTCTGCTCCAGGTGCCAGAGCCTGGGGGGGAAGACTTGGTGCTTCCTGGTAGCGCCTGCAGCYGGCTGCTGGAGCAGAACGCCCRCCTGCAGCGTGCCCTGGAAGACCTGGAGAGGCAACGTGATGCCCTTGAGATGGCGAACCGCCTCCTGAGAAAGAGAAGCTCTCTGGAAGCGTGCAAGGAGGCAGAGAGGCTGCAGCAGAAAAATGCTCAGCTAGCTGCGCTCACCGAGCTGCTGAAAGAAAGATGCCGGCATCTGCAGGACACCATCGAGCACCTGATGAATACTCCAGTGCCGCTGCCCATCCAAAGCTCCGCTGAGGAACTGGGCATGAAATCGTTTCCTCAGCAGAGGGCTGGAGAAAGGAGAGAGGCCCCTGGAGCTTTGCAGCAGAATGAAGCCTCACAGAAGGTGGCTGAGGAGCTTCAGGACCAACTGGCTGCAGATGACGAGGGCTCATATGGTGTGAGCACCCTCAGCCAAAGGTGTGAGGAGTTAGAGGTGCAGCTTATGGAGATGACAGATGAAAACACCAGACTGGCTGAAGAGAATTCTTGCCTCCGTGGGCACATGCGCTGGGCAGAAAACGTTCAAGCTGAAAACGCTGACCTGAAGGGACAACTGATGCAAGTGGCAGAGCAGCGAAAGTCTGTCGTCCAAGCCATCGGCTGTCTTCAAACACGACTGGAAGATGCAGAGCACATACTGAAAGCCATGAGAGGAATGGCAGAAAGTGCTCAGAGAGAAGTCAAAAGGGACCACAGAGAAGCCGTGCAACTGTTTCGAGCCCAGGTGAGTGAACCGGAGAATCGGTTTCAGAGCCCCTCAGAGTCAGTTTGGGCAGAGGACAGTTCTGGGTCCTGCCTTCTTTCAGAGGAGGACCCTGCAAGTGAGACAGAAGAACCGGTAGCAGGCAAACAGTCCATCATCCTGCAGGCTCTGGGACAACAACYGGGAAAGCTTCGAACTAYGATCCTTGTGATGGTCCCAGTGAGCAGCCTGAACTAGAGCTTCCTCTAACTGCTGGACAATCTGTTTATGTCTTTGGACAGGTGGATGAAGACGGTTGGTCTGTGGGAGAGCTGGTGGATGGCACAAGAGGATTCATCCCCTCTCATTTTGCCGAAGAAGATTCAGATGATGGCCTGGAAAACGAGAACTGGGATGATCCTCGTTATTATATTTTCGGTCTCTCGCCTATTTTGGAGGAAGGTGAAGAGGATCTAGATGTGGATGTTGGGGGCTAGAAGGCATAAATACACGCAGCCTCTACAACCCTCCAGAATATCTACAGAAGTGAATTTGTATTTAAAAGTGGGGTTTTTTTAGACTTTCAGAWTTTGTAGAATGGGGGGMCCTCTGGAGGGCAGCAGGGGCCTCCAACAGGCCCCAGCAAAGCCCAGATGAGGCCCCGGGGCACTCTGCYTTATACCATATCACATAGGAGGGAAGAAGGTCAGCTTGCTCATAGCAAATGAACCTTCCAGGAGCCAGTGCTCAGAGGGTGTCCCCTCCTGAGTTCCAGCTGGCCAGTCATCTGGACAGGCAACTACAGCTCAAGCTTTACTGAGTCCTGAAGAACCCTCAATTTCCTTCTGGTTTCCCAGAATTTCTGCCAGCGGCAAACCCCGTTTTACCTTACCTATTGAACCCCCCATGACTGATGCTGCCCCTGGTTTTAGTACCTTCCCAGGGAATGCGGATCCTGCAAGGACAATCGGGTGAACTCACCCAGTACTGGCTGTGTCGTACGCGGCAGCCATGCTCAACAGGTTGGAAACCTGCAGAGTCCTACCTGGGTCACCCCATTGTTACCAAAATGGATTTGTTTGCATTTTTCATTTTTCTAGTTTTGTGYGCGTACCGGACAGAAGGCAGCAGAAGTATACGCTACCTAAAACCCCTTTTTTATTGCTAGCAATAAAGATGGCTGTCGGCTGGGAGCACGAGTAGGACCCTGTGTTACAACTTYTGATTCCTTATAAGCAATCTGAAGACTATTCACATATTACATAACCTATTCCACATAGGTTATGTAAATTACAGTTTACATCATAAACTATTGGCTTTGGCCATGACATCATAGAATCATAGAAGCATAGAATCATGGAATAGTTTGGGTTGGAAGGAACCTTTGAAGGTCATCTAGTCCAATCCCCCTGCAATGAGCAGGGACATCTTCAACKAGATCAGGTGGCTCAGAGGCCCCGTCCAACCTGACCTTGAATGTTTCCAGGGATGGGGCACYTRCCACCTCTCTGGACAACCTGTTCCAGTATTTCACCACCCTCAGCGTAAAACAATTTCTTCCTTATATCCAGTCTGAATCTACCCTCTTTTAGTTTAAAACCATTACCCCTTGTCCTATCRCAACAGGCCCTGCTAAAAAGTCTGTCCCCATCTTTCCTATAGGCCCCACTTTAAGTACTGAAAGGCTGCAATAAGGTGTCCCCAAAGCCTTCTCTTCTCCAGGCTGAACAACCCCAACTCTCTCAGCCTTTCCTCATAGGAGAGGTGTTCCATCCCYCTGATCATTTTCGTGGCACTCCTCTGGACCGGCTCCAACAGGTCCATGTCTTTCTTGCGCTGAGGACTCCAGAGCTGGACACAGTACTCCAGGTGGGGTCTCACCAGAGTGGAGTGGAGGGGCAGAATCACCTGTCAATCAGTCAACCGATGACATTGAATTTATAATACAAACTGGAATGATTTCTTAATCTTGTACATAGTTCCATACTTTGAAAAGCAATTAGATGAAGTATGTGTGACACTCCATCCTGCTTCAAAGTAATGGAACATAATGGAAACAGTTATATATTATACATTATTAGGAAAAATATTTGGAGATAACACTGCCTTTCTTAGAGATGGGGGAGAATGAAAATGGAAGAGATTTTCAGTTCTGAATTTTGCATTTTATTGTTTGTGTGCATAGACTTTTAAGACAGAAGTCCAAATAATTAAGGCACTGTAAGTCACATATTTAGCAGGCATGCTGTTTTGAAGTCTAATTGAGTTACCAGTGTGGGGCACCGAGAGAGTTTCAGAATTTCATTTCACTCCAAAGTCAATCTTTTTAAAAATTCTGGTATTTGCTGATCTTCTCATGAGGATTTGCAAAGTTATATTGAAGACATACATTTTAGTATGTTTTGCAGTGTTAGATTTTAAAACAATAATGCACATGCACTGCTCTTGAATGCACCTTTGTGGACGTATTTAAAAAAACTAATTATTTTTCAGTCTGAGCACAAGAGAAGAGTTTTGGTGTACTTCACGCCTTATGTAAGCATTATTGTTCTGTGTCATAGATACTCAGATAATGAAAACCAATATTTTAAAAATTTAGAAAAAAAAATTATTAAATGATAGTTTTAAAGCCCGCTGTAGTCAATGGGAAGGTTACCTCCTGATTTCATTGATGTTTGAAGTCTAGAATTTCAAAGTTATTTAGACATTTAGTGAATAAATTTTTGAAGTGAAAAAGTTTTTGATTTGGGAGAGACTTTCAGGTGATTCAAAGGAGTAAATTATGTTCTCATTCTGAGAGTATTTATGGGGAATCGTCTCCATTGACCAAAGTTAGCCACCTAAAATTAGGCCTTGTCTAAACCTGCCCTCTGAAGTCCTGTATACACAGTCATTTCACTGGCAGTTAAATTCTTAAATGGTTTTTAAGATCTGGGCCAAAGTGTTCCAGGTTTTCAGATATTTTTAACCTGCTGCAATACAAACAAAGCCAAACTTTGTTTGCAGTACTTTTACCTCCCTTATCCCAGTATTGGCATTCACCTGATGCAATCTCAGTCTGAAGGTTAAACTGACACATGCTATCCTTTTTTGTAAGGTGAGTTTTCAGCTGGGTTAATACCCTGCAGAGGTTAATCTTGCTGTGGCATCAGGGAGGAATCAGTATCATCACAAGGAAAAGGGTTGTGGACAAATGTAAGTGGGATGATGGCAATGCTGACCTAAATTGGCATTAACTGACACTGAACAGCACTAACAGAGCCCTGATTTCACAGCATATTTATAAATTTGGTTACTTATACTGGGGGTTTTGGCCTCTCTGGGCTTTTGCTATACATAAAATATGTATGTACAAGTTATATCAGAAGTTAGAGGAGCTTGAGATACCAAAGGCAAGTTGGTGAAATACTTTGAAATCCATAATTTCACTAGAATTAAGACTTCAGCCCAAATCCATTTTCTCTGATTGAATGAAATGAAGAACAAAGAAACAATGCATTTTAAACTTCATATGTAGGAACTAAAATTGAACATAAAATTATTGAACACACTATTGGTGGTAGAAAACTTTTCTCTTAACGGAGAGGTAATAACAATTTTTTTTTTTATATAATATTATTTTTCCCAAGAAAATAACATTCAAGAAATTCCATCATGAAAAAAAAAAATGTTAAAACTCATTCTTATTAGCTGTCAGATTTATTTATCTAAATGAAGTACAGTGGAAGGTGGTTGCCATAGCTACAACAGAGCTCTGGAATAATTTTGCTTCTTCTTAATTTTTGCATATTTGTGTACAAACAGTTTAAGAACATCTTACATTTTGAGTCTGAGACCTTAAAGCCACAAGAAAAACTTTGAATTTGAATCTCCTGCTGACAGAAGGGTACTCTATAAAAGGAAACATGATGAATGAAAACTTGTCACTATAGAAAGTTGTCTGTAGTTGTATGCATAAAACTTTTTTTTCTTTGTAATATGCTGATTAAGAACCTTGCACTATATTTACCTCTGCAATCTTTATAATTATAGAATCATAGAATCATAGAATAGTTTGAGTTGGAAGGGACCTTTAAAGGTCATCTACTCCAATCCCCCTGCAATGAGCAGGGACATCTTCAACTAGATCAGGTTGCTCAGAGCCCTGTCCAACCTGACCCTGAATGTTTCCAGGGATGGGGCACCTACCACCTCTCTGGACAACCTGTTCCAGTATTTCACCACCCTCAGCGTAAAACAACTTCTTCCTTATATCTTAGGCTAAATCTACCCTCTTTTAGTTTAAAACCATTACCCCTTGTCCTATTGCAACAGGCCCTGCTAAAAAGTTTGACCCATCTTTCTTATAGGCCCCTTTAAGTACTGAAAGGCTGTAATAAGGTCTCCCCGGAGCCTTCTCTTCTCCAGGCTGAACAACCCCAACTCTCTCAGCCTTTCCTCATAGGAGAGGTGTTCCATCCCCCTAACCATTTTCATGGCCCTCCTCTGGACCCGCTCCGACAGGTCCATGTCTTTCTTGTGCTGAGGACTCCAGAGCTGGACACAGTACTCCAGGTGGAGTCTCACCAGAGTGGAGTGGAGGGGCAGAATCACCTCCCTCAACATCAGACTTTGGAAAGTTGAGGTACCTATAGAATTTTTTCCAGGAAAATCACATCAAATCTTACATTCTCAGAAGAATTTCAGTGGATCAGATGGRTAGAAAGAGCAACTCTTCTTCGAAGCTTCCTGTGATATATGGCATCTGATCTTTACCTAGTTAATGTCATCATTTTCCATTTCTGTAACAGAATAATGCTATTAGAAATGTACTTTCAACTTGTTCAGTGAAATATTTATCCTTACAATTGAATGCAGACATGAAAACAGGCTCATCACAAAAAGGGAGAAGACAGTATTGAATTTTAAGAAATGATTTTATATCACATTTTGCACTAATATTATTCTTATACACATCAAGCAGCCAAGGAAATCAGTACAGCTATGCTTATTCACAGAACAGTGAACTCACACATATTGGTGTTAAGGCCAGTACTCTCATGTCTGAGGATCAAAATTCAATGACCTAACTTTTTTTTTCCCGAACATCAACAGAAGAACACTTCTAATCATGCAGGTTACATGACTGAGTACAACAGAAGGCCTCTATCGTGGATTATCAGAAGATTCTGGTATTTTTCCCTGACCTATGTATAACATATCTTTAGTTTAAATAATAAGCTATCTTTACTTCTTCACGTTCTCAGTTGACTAAAGTCTACTTAAGACTTCCCTTGCATATCAAAATTTAATCCCATCTCTGCCCTGGGAGTCCAAGGTATTTATTGTTCCCACTGCCTTCCAATGCCTGCAACATCTTCCCATGGATGCTCTGTTTCTGCCACAATCCACCATAGAATTCTCCCACTTTATGGCTTTACTGAATACTTTTCCAGAGTAACGATGTCAGGATTTGGTCCATACCGATCTATGTAAACTGAAAAACTGCTAGTGATGATACACAATCACATTTCAATATTTCTATTTCCTAAGTAACCTGGCAAAACTGAAATCTGGCTCTAGCTTTATGCAGTCACACAAACACAAGCTTAAATGAGACCTTGCTTTCTAGAGTTTAAAATATCCAATTATAGCAATTATAATCAATTTGGAAATTGGCAGACTTCCAAAAGTTGTTTGCTGTTACATCAAACAGAACAAAACTTTTTCTTCTTTGTATTCAGGAAGAGACTTATTTAGTAGTGATGGCAAACTACTGATTCTCTCTTCTTTCTGGCTCACAGAACATCTGAACTCTGCCAAAAATAACATATGACTTTCAAGGATTTTGTGATCTAATTTTGTACAGATTTTTGACATCTACTACACTACATTAAAATATAGGTTTCATTGTAATTGGAATTTTATACATACATACTACCAGGGTATAAAATTTATACTAAAAGGAGTAATAGTCTTCATTTCATACCTACTGATTTTGATCTTACTGAGAAGAATTCACTCATTATTTTATTTGCTCATGGATTTAATCATTTATTTACTGGCAGTGCAGTTTAAACAAATTGAAATGAGATATTCCAACACATCTGTCTCAGATGATAATTTATAGTATTTCAGAATCTGGATGATTTGCTTTTTAATAGCTCTTTTCTCTTCATGAATTCTGTATTTATGACATAAAAGCTGATTTCTTAGCACTCAAATAATGAGGTTAGTAAGAAATAATTTTTAAAGGTAGATGACTTCTTACCTTTTAACAATGTTTTTGAATTAATCTTATGGATTTCATATGGTTGTGAAAGTAAAAGATAAAAAATKATGTCAAAGAACACAAAACTGGCTATGTAAACTCAGAGCTGCACTAACAGGCCTATGTAGACCTGTTTTGGGATATGCATCGCTCTTGTAATAGATAGATTGTTCAGCACCTTGCAAAACTAAATTTACAGCAAATAATGTTTTCCTTCCTCTTAGGATGTGAAGTCGAATTTATGAATTCTGCATTCTTGTATTCCCAGTCAAGACATCTCTACGTTATATATTTTCTACTACCTTTCTAGCCTTATTGTGTCATTTTGATTAAGTCTTTTTCTGACTTGCATTACAGCAATGACAGAAGTTTCAGTCAAGAAAAAAGTTTCATTATTCTGGCTTCTGTAGAAAGAGAAGCAAAACATCTCCCTTCCAAAGCAACATGTTTCACCATTTCTACTGGCAATTATTTGCCTCTTGCACTCTGTGGTCGTATTCCTCTAATTCGTGGCTGTATCTCTTCTGTGATTCATTATATTTTTCATTATATTTCATTAATTCACTGTATTTCTCCCCCTCTTTTGTTTCTAAGGGATTAGATTATAGCTCCATTCAGAATTCTCATTATTAATCTCACATATATGACCTTGAAATTTACATTTTTACAATCCACCTCATCCCTATTACTCCGGTTTTCAAGATATGTTTTCTCATCTTGCTATGTATAAATGATTCAAATTTGTTTCATCAATACCCTTCATTGTACTTTCATGCTTTGATCATCATTGAAAGTATTTCTCAAAATGTTTCCAGAATTGATTATTAGGACACCACTTGTAAACATACAGCCCATAAGTTCTCCTTTTCAGGATCAGCAATGACTTCCAATGTACAGTAGGTATTTTAAATATCCTACAGTTCTTGTATTAGATTACATTTTCAATACCTTCACACACACACACACACACACACAAAAAAAAAAAATCATGTGGCCTAATTATTTTATTAACATTCTGACAGATGCTGTCTGATACATTTCTTGTCAAGGAATTAAATTGTTTTAGAAAAAGAAAGTAATACTGTGGTCTGACATATATACACTGAATAAGACCAGGTTGCATATCTCAGTGTCTTTTTTTTTTTTTTATTATATCATTTCTTAGTATCAGTAGTATGTCTTGCTTGTTGAATATGTCTTTTGCCTAAAATCATTGTGCTTTTACTATTTTTTCCCTTCATTCCTATTAAGGCTCAGATTCCATGTCAAATGTCATGAGCATAGTAACATATTACCATGAATCAGCTAAGCTATTAGAACTGGATACCTGCGTACAAGGTAACTTTAATTCTTTGTTAAGAAAATGCAGATAAACAAAGTCAGTTCTATTTGAATTTTCCATGGCATTAGGGACATTTAACCAGATGCAACTGGTAAATTCCACTGGATTTTTTTTAATAAGGCCTTCCTATGAACTGAATGAGTTAAGTGTTCAGAAAGCATTCCTGGGGCATTTCAGCAGCACTTTTCCACACACCATAATGTATGAATTCCAAATAATCAGGGTTTATGTCATTTCTTGAAGCTTTACACACCCAGCAGCAGTATTTCTGGTGATGACATACTAGTACTGCAATGAAACTTTCACCCTTTAGTCCTTTCTGATATTCTCTCTTTTCAGTCCAACTACTAACATAGAAATATTATGAGTCACCTGTACCTCATCGTATTGCTTCCTTATAGCCTACTCATTGGGGACCATATGAGGGGTTAATTCACACCTTCTTACTTTTGAAAATAACTTCTCAAGGCATTCTAGTTTTCTAATTGAAAGCATTGCTTAACATGTTTTATTTTTATTTGCTGCTTCTCTTTCAGAGAAAGACTACTGTAATGATTTCTTGGAAGAATTAAGCACCTTAATTTAAGTAACGTTTCAGGAAAACATACATTTAGTGACTAAATAGAGCAACACAATTCAGAAGTAAATGGATGCTTAATAAACCATTCAGTTTAACTCTCAACAAATTTTAATTATATTTCCAAGTTAACCTTCATAAAAGTTGTCACAGACTTTATTCGCACATTGAAAACAGACAGAACATTTTAATATGAAACAGTATGTTCATGAAAGTTTATTAAAAATGTTAGTACTTGAACTGTTAAACAGATTCACAGTACGTTAGAAAAAAGAATATGAATTATTAAACTTCATAAAGCTTATTACTAGTTTTAATTTTAATAAATTATACTAAGGCAACTAACAAATATAAACACATATAAATACATACATGCAGAGAAAAAGACCCCCTACTTTTTCAGCTGTAGCATTGGTACCAAGAAGAACAGAGAGAAAAACAAGCAAGTCATAGTCCACTTGAGATCAAATTAATAAACCTTTGGACAGAGGTATGCTGGATATCATCTACCTTATGCAATTTGGCTGAGAAAGACACGTAAATTTTAAAATGTGGAAAAGAGTGTGACTCTGCCCCCACTGAAATCAGTGCAGAGTCCTATTGACTTCAGTGGGATTAGAAGAAAACAATAATTTTATCAGCTTTATTAGGGTTTTGTCAGAAACCCCTTGGACAAGAAGCAAACAGAGTTCAGTAATGAATACTAAAAATAATTACATGCATTCAACCATCATTTAAAAGTTAAGTTTTCAAATTAAAAAATTGACTGGGGATAGCTGATAGTAAACAATCAAAGCATTTGTTTTATTTTGCTTTTAGTCTAATTTCCCTCATCACCTTTGGTGGCATTAYTAAGGAAAGACTTCCATTTTAAAAGAGGAGAAGGAAGAATTGGTAGAGAAGGTCCACTTAGAAGACTGAATGAACACCTCAGAAAAAACAAAAGGCACTATTAGTGAGGGAAAAAGTAAAAATCTTTCTAAGTTGGAATTTCCCTTATTCTTATTTTCAGAGTTTTCTTTACTTTGGTGTGAAGTGGTAAAGAAAAAAAGAATAAAGAAAAGGAAAACCAAGTGGAGTGCCCTCCTTACACAAACACCTACTTTTCCTTCCAACAAGAACAACATAAAGATTCCTAACTATTCCATGCATGATAGTATAGATGTAGCAACCTTTTATACTAGTAGCAGAAGAAATTTTCACCCTTTGGACCACCTCATAACTGGATTCTTAAAGAGATCTTCAGAATGTTTATATACATCTGAAACCATTGTGAAGTCATTTACATTTACATTACCCAAGAATCAGTCTGTGATGTCCCCTGAGAAGTCGTGAATAATAATGCTATGCAAACTATGCTGGAAATGAAGGACACTAATGTACTCAGAATTCTCTGTGTATTTAGAAGTAATATTAAAAAAGTATGAAATATACTGTTACACAGTAAAAAAGTATGTTGTGTAATGAAGTCTTGGACTGTGCTGTATGACTGCTTAAAGAACAAACTTTAAAAATTTGCCTGTTTGCCTCTTTGAGGACCAGCAGCCAAACATCACAATTCTTCCCTCACCACATATATTATAATAATGCTTTGAATATCAAATATATTTTTAAGCATCTATATCTTCCATCAATCACACAGGTTCAATACAAGGAAGCATCACCTTGAACAAAGTTCCAACTACACAACCTCTTACCAGAAGAAATGGTAACACACTTAGGTATAGGGCAGAGATTAAATCCAGTTCTTAAAATGTTCAGAAGGATAATCACAAATAAGCACCTTAATGTCCACTTGGTACCAGATGGGTCTTTTGTGTTAATGTTTATTTGGATGCAGGAGCTATAAAGTAATTTGCTACTGCAAGAGCATATACTAAGGTCATGTTTATCATCATTTGCTCATAAAAAAGCCTACATATAGTCTTCATTAATCCAGTAGGATCTTTTGTTTAAAACAAACACAACAAAACAAACCTAACATAAAAATTAAGATGAGCCATACTAGAACAAAGTTCAAAGTCAAGTCCATTCATTCCAATATTTTAACTCCTATGGTAGCCCATCAGCGGAGTCCTAAAGAATATAATGACAAGGTAAATACACAGGAGTACTTTCCTATTACATTCTCCCAGCTTCCAGAGGCGATTAGTGAACATTGTTGTTTAAGCAGTTTTCCTCCTGTTGGAATCAAGGTTGAAGTCAGTCATCAGCATGCCAAACTCTGTGTCCTACTTGCCATATCACAAGGTGCCTCCCTTGCATTTTAGCTTGTACAACATATCTAGGATTCAGTTAGCAACAAGAAGGAAGGTGTACAGAAATAATTTGCACATTGTCTGCATGCAATGCATGTGCACCTATCTAGGACAAGCAACTGCAGTGAACTTCATTGCTGGTAAATATTTAATATGGACATGGAATACAAGAACTGTAATGGATTACGCTAGGTAAAACTCGAGTCCCTTCTTCGTTGTGCTGCACCAGTCACTAAGGTGTATATACATTTTGCATCCAGTAGCCTTCAGTGATTTTTTTTTTTTTTTTCCCCCTCTTGATTTGTTCCATGTAAACTTTGGGATTTACAGCATCTCATGGCAATGAGTTCCACAGCATTGTGGGTCACTTTAGTTTGTTTGGAGCAAGTTACCTGATAAATCATTGTACTAAAATAAATAAGCATTAATATCCATCTTTAAAATTAATGACAGAATTTGACTTGCAAGCCCAACTAAACAAACATCATGGCATGGATAAAAAGGTAAAAATCAATGTCTTCAAGAGTATTTATTTGTGATCTAACAGGCAAATAATTATGTATTTTAAAAAATGTTGGAGATTCATATTTAATTTCCAAAATTAAAAGAAAAAAAGAAAGAAAATATAATCAGATTTCTGTGTACTGACTTGGAGTGAATATGGTTCAATTTTTCTTAAGTGAAAAACAGAAGCTGGAAGGCGAATCAGCAACATTTTTATAAGATGATCTGGAATTAATATCATG
Source organism: Phoebastria nigripes (assembly GCA_035582835.1). Taxonomy (NCBI): domain Eukaryota; kingdom Metazoa; phylum Chordata; class Aves; order Procellariiformes; family Diomedeidae; genus Phoebastria; species Phoebastria nigripes. Next base: position 161,791 of record JAYKAV010000187.1, read on the forward strand.
CAATATATAGAATAAATATCCAAGATAAACCATCAAGCACAAATGTAGGAGTTATATGCTGTAAAGGGTGTCACGGAATAAAGATTAATCAGGAAATTGACTTTAAAATAAATCCATAAAAGAACCCCAAACAAACAAGAAACTGTAGTTTCCTTTTCCAGATAAAAATATCCATGGATATACTACCACAGAAGAGTAGTTTGCAAATCAACTCTATCTTCATTTCACTCTTCTGTAAAAGGATTGCCTGTATTAATGCAGAGATGGGTTATGTTAGTCTCATTGACACCTTAGGCAGTATTAGTAGAACTATATTCTCCAGCAAATTATTCCTTTTTCTAATTGACCTCACTATCACAACTTTTTATATTAATATGTAAATTAATATTTCCTGTTTGAGTTTCAAGTTATTACTCTTGCTTTTATCACCTTTAATCATCTTAAATAATTCCTCCCCATCTTCTTTGTTGCCACCTATTCAATTTTTATAGGCACTTATATCCTACTAACTAATCCATCCCTCCTCTTCTTTTTTCTCACATCCCTCTTCCCTAACACCTCTCTGTAATTCATGCTAATGTTTTTGTCATATTAATATCTTAGTGTCCTAATAACAAATTTGCTAGTCTTTTAAAAGGAAATAGAGGAGCAAAGAACAACACTTCAAAGACATTACAATCACGCTGCACAGAATAACTATAGATAGGAATTACTACTTTAAGCAGAGAAGTTTTTTAAAGAATGTTAATAATGCTTGAAACCAAACCTCCGAGGATGGGTGCAGCAGTTTACTGTCAGGGAGTGGCATCTTCCCTGCTCCAGCAGGGAGCTGAGAGTCACCCCAGCAAAGGGAGGGGCAGTGTCCCCTCCTGCAAGGCACAATGGGCCCAAGCAAGGTGAGCAGAGCAGGGCTGGTGACAGGAACAAGTCCTGTCAGCAACCCAACGATCATCATACAAAAGTAAGATGACAAAAAGTCCGGAGGTCAACCCAGAAAGTCCAGTCAACAAGGCAGCAATGCCAGGGGACAAGCTGGGCAGAGGTCTACTTGCAGTATGGCTCAAGCAAATACTGGGGAAACGAGACTAAGCTGAAACAGAGCCCCCAGGCCCATGGGCAGGGGTGTGGGTGCAGGTCCAGGTGAGTCTGTTCAGGGCCATTAGGGCCTGTCACTGCACTCAAGGCCGTGTTATTTTTTATACTTTACAATATCTGGTAGTTTAAAAAAAAAATCCTTTTTCTCACCTTACATACATTTTCCCCATTTTTTTTCCTGTACTTATGCTTTATTTTATTATGATTTCTTATTTAGTCTTTAAACATAAGCATCCAAATTTTGCCTGTTATAGCAAAATCCTTATATTTTGGAATATATTGGTTAGTGCCTCGTAAACAGTCAGACAGAAAAAATGCTACTGCAAAAATGACTTCAAACTTGAATGTATGACCTCAAAAACTAAGCCAGTAAATTAAGGATTTGTTTTATTCACATTAAAGAACTAAAATGAAGATTAATTCCATTACTTCTGATTTTTGTATTAGCTAGCATTTTCACGTAGATTGATAAATTGCCTTCTTGTTGCTAGAGCATGTGGCTATCCTCACACATCAGTAGCTGAGCCATGGATCAGCTGACGGGAGTTAACTCTTACTCCATTGTGCCCTTGGACCTGTCTGAAGGGCCTATAAATACCTAAGCTTCAGGTTGCCACAGGGAGAATGGCAATGGCAAGATGACCTACTGGGGAGGAAAGCAGTGTACTGTTCTGAAATTCTATCACAGTACAGCTCAGGGATGGGAGGGGTTTATTAGTATTTCAACACATAGCTAAACCTTATGATATTTTTTGCTTTGAAATATGGGTTTATTAAATAATACACCGCTATGTGTGATAACCAGCCTCTTGGAGAGCACAGTTTACGAGCTTACTAGATTCTGGGGAAAGTGGTCCTTCTTCTATGTGCTTCTATATTTAATGCCTATTTTCTACTTTTATGAACTTACTGCTTGCATGTTGGTGGACTTTCTAAAGTGTGTTTTACAAATTTTCTTCATAGACCCTCTTCATTCAAGTTCCCTAAGAAGGAAAAGCTTTCCCTGTAATTAATCTCTAATGTTTTCAAGGCTAGTCCTAGCTATTTTTGTTTTTGCAATGTTATATCATAAATAAGACTTCATTTTTCTAACATTGTTCATTGACCTTTAATCTACAGCTGAAGCTTCTTCTTATTAACTTCACTTAAATAATGATAGTAGAGAACAGGCACTGTAGCTGACATTCCATTAAGATTAATGGATGCAATTCACATCACTACTATTATTGCTTCATTTTTTATAGAAACTCAAAATATACAGGATTTTCAAATTTCCATTCTGACTTTAGAAGTTAACTGTTCAGAGAAAAATAATAATATGAGGTTCTGCATGGAATAACTAGAACTAGAATAATTACTCAAGTAATTATTTGGGCTGGGACCACTGTTGTGGGGGCAGCTTCAGCAGTTCTTGGCTTCTGCTCCGAATAACAGAATGCTTCTAGGTCAGCTCACTTTTTCTAATCTGTGCTAGTGCTACAGCCCTTCCAACTGAAAATATTCAACTCTATTCTATAGCTCCTGCTATGAAATATGCTCACCTCTTCTCTCCCACACAAACTCCTGTGAGTTGGTCAAGCAAAACAAAAATTAACTTCTTTGTTTGCATTTGGGGATCTCCATGCCTGACTTTCTTGCGCTGGAGTTTGAAGCACCGGGTGAATAATATTTGATTGGAACATCTGGTTAACAACTGCATCCTGTTCCTGCTTATGTAGACACATGCTATAATCTCCATCCACAAAGAGTGGATTTTCTATTCGAAACTACAAGTATTCTACTAGGCAATTTTTTCATGCATTGACAGAAATGGTCAGAATTCACAGGCTGTACTCAGGTAGATATTCCAAATTATCACTGCTGACTTGAGCACTTTTGAGCTGGAAAGGAGTTACTATATCAGTCTAAACTTTTTTTCCCACCTCTACTGAAAATACCAATTATGAAAACTCACATTAAAGGATAATATTTAACGATGATAAATATCAAAATACTTTACATTTATTGAATGTACAGAGTCATAAGTTTCTCATCAATTTTGCATAAATTTGATTACTCTCAGGAAAGGTGATGATGTGAATTTGATCGACTGTTTATATTGTAATTATTTATTCCTATTATTTTTTGATAATGCATAACCTTTTTGATAGTATCATATAGTATCTTGAGCACAATAATTTAGTGTTTAATTGGTTTTTTCCATTTTTCCATTACATGTATTTATTTAAAGAATAAAATAACCCTCATTTGCATGAATTCATTTAATATTGGTTAGCTATTGGATTAGATAACTGATCATTCCTGAAGACCAGGATGACTAAGACTGCCTGCATGAAGTTTCCCTCCATAAACTTTTCCCACTTTTGTATCACTTTGAGAGCCACTGTCATCCTGTTCGGCATTCATACTCTGAGTATGTGTTTGACCCCATGTATTGGGTTTGCATGGGGGAGGCTGTGAGGCTGGCTTCTGTGAGAAGACGCCAGAAGCTTCCCCCATGTCCGACAGAGCCAGTGTCAGCTGGCTCCAAGACAGACCCACTGCTGGCCAAGGCTGAGCCCATCAGCGACAGTGGTAGTGCCTCTGTGATAGMATATTTAAGAAGGGGAAAAAAAACCCTGTGCAATAGCAGACGGAGAGAGGAGTGAGAATATGCGAGAAACAACTCTGCAGACAACCAAGGTCAGTGAAGAAGGAGATGGGGCAGGAGGTGCTCGAGGCACCAGAGCAGAGATTCCCCTGCAGCCCGTGGTGAAGGGCATGGTGAGGCAGGCTGTCCCCCTGCAGCCCATGGAGGACCCCACGCCAGAGCGGGTGGATGCACCTGAAGGAGGCTGTCACCCCAGAGGAAGCCTGTGCTGGAGCAGGCTCCTGGCAAGACCTGTGGACCCATGGAGAGAGGAGCCCATGCTGGAGCAGGCTTTCTGGCAGGATTTGTGACCCCGTGGGGGACCCATGCTGGAGCAGTCTGCTCCTGAAGGACCACCCCATGGAAAGGACCCATGCTGGAGCAGTTCGTGAAGAACTGCAGCCCGTGGGAAGGACCCATGCTGGAGAAGTTAATGGAGGACGGTCTCCCGTGGGAGGGACCCCACGCTGAAGCAGGGGAAGAGAGCGAGGAGGAAGGAGCAGCAGAGACAACGTGTGATGAACTGACCGCAACCCCCATTCCCCATCCCCCTGTGCYGCTTGGGGGTAGGAGGCAGAGAAATCAGGACTGAAGTTGAGCCCGGGAAGAAGGGAGGGGTGGGGGGAAGGTGTTTTAAGATTTGTTTTTATTTCTCATTACCCTACTCTGACTTTTGATTGGCAATAAATTAAATTTTTTTTTTTTCTCTAAATCGAGTCTGTTTTACCCGTGATGGTAATTTCTGAGTGATCTCCCTGTCCTTATCTCGACCCACGAGCCTTTTGTCGTGTTTTTCTCCCCCTGTCCACTTGAGGAGGGCGAGCGATAGAGCAGCATGGTGGGCACCTGGCATCCAGCCAAGGTCAGCCCACCACATCCTGTTCTCTCTGTAGACCTACAAGTTTGAGACAGTCTCATCCACCTTTCTTCCACCCCACTCTTAAGGCAGTTTGATCAGCTTGTGAACAGGTTAGCAGGAGACTCAATTTGCAATTAATTCTTTACTGCAGAGTAGCTCAAAGATCCCCTAGCCAGCACTGACTCGTACCCAGAAATACTCACAGCTCAGCCCCTGCTGTCAACACTTACCAGTCTGGGTCTGAAAGTGGCTGGGCACAGCTGGCCCTGCATCGCTGTCTGCAAGGTTAGCGCAGCCCAGGGCAGCTTTGGTTTGTTTGTACACTGGTAAGAAATGCCACTTTTTCCACTAAGCCTTTTCAAGTCGTGCAGGCATAAACTTTGCTGATTCTTCCCATGTAGTATCTCCGAGGTCTGGATATTTCTCCATTCATAATGCTGAAATCTTCATTAGCTCATGCACTTCAATCCCCTCCTTTCTGACTTCTCTCATGTTGTGTGTTGCTAAGCAAATTCAAAAGGTTTTTGAGGTTACCAGAAAGAGGTGACATAAGGGACTGCTCAGTAAGAGAGAAGTTCTTCAAAATCGTAATTTTAAGTTCAGTTATACCTGTTAGCATCTCCATTGAAATCCCACTAATCTGTTTCAATACTTGGAGGCATTGTGTGAATAAGAGTTTAGTCTGTGACTTCACAAAGATAGGGGAGCAGCTTCCTCCAGTACACGTCTGAAAATTGGGAAGTGGGGAGAGAACAGATGAATGGGAGGAGAGGGTGGGCTCAAAGGAGGGCCCTGCTTCTTCATCAGTGCCAGCAGTGGGCTGTTTAGCCATCCCGCTCCTCCAGCCTTGCTGTTGTGTTTGGGACTGAGGCTGGTAAATCAGTGATCTCACCCTTTGCACAACACATACTACGGCATGTCTCAACTCCAGTGTTTGCTAAGGTTACCCAAGAGACTGCCTTTCCTCGGGAAGACAGGCTGTTAGCAGCTGGCTTATTTATCAGTTTCATAATTGATAAATAACTTTTTGCCTCCCTGCTTCCTGCCTGCCTTCCACACACGCATTGTGCCATCTAAATTCACTGTCTGTGTCATGTCTTCATGTGTGCTTTCAAACTGATATGAGGAACACCTGCCTAAATACATAATGTTATTCTCTATTTCTCTTTCCAAAATTTATTGAAGCCAATTGATTTTTATTTCATTTACTTTACTGGGCGCTGGATAGGTTACATATTTCCAAAATCCATCTAGCTATGATAAACAAGGTATGTGAGATGTAATTAAAAAAGTGAATAAAAAGGAACCATGGACACCCACAGCTGTAGTCAATTATAGCTGCCAGTGTCTCTCTCATATCCTACAACAGGCATTGCACCACATTAAGCAAGGGCTCTACTATGGGTGACAAAGCCAGGCATTTCACAAGAATCATAGAATCATAGAATCATAGAATCATTAAGGTTGGAAAAGACCTCTAAGATCATCAAGTCCAACCGTCAACCCAACMCCACCATGCCCACTAAACCATGTCCCTAAAGAGGTGCTGAGCATCTCTGAAGTAATCCCTCATCCAGGGAAGAACACTAAAAATGGGAACAAGAGAGAAAGATTGACCTCAGTGACTCTGATACAAAGGTCAAACTCCGCAATTGTAAAAATATTTTGGAGAATTTGTAAAAAGATGGGTGGCAGCATTTAGAAGAGTCTCTTTCAATGTGCAATGATATTTTGATAATTTATGATAAGACATAGCAATATATAATCTAGGGGAGCTTATTACTTGTGCATTTTGTTCTGAGGATATTTTAATGTCTTTTTGGTACAAGTTTTTTCTGTCTGGAAGTTTAAAAAAAACCCTCTGCAATGTCAGAATGCAAATCTCATTTGTAAGAAGGTTGCAAGAATTCCTCCTGTGAGAAATCTACTTCCTGATTTTGTGTTAATTACTTGTACAAGGACAAAAGAAACAGATGTTTACTTGTGTTTACACCATGCAATAGTAATTCCTTGATTCCAATAGAGACCAATGCTTGATGTAAAAAAGATTTTTCATTTGCTTAATGAATAGATCTATGCTGGAAAACCAATACATTAAAAGATAAAAGCCCAGTATTGAAAGCAATGAATATGTAATTTGGGATGTTGCAATCTTTAAACATTATGGAATAGTCTGTCCTAGTACACACGGAATGATTAAATTTTGGAATTCAGAAGTTTTTGTTAAAATATGTTCAGTAAAGGCCTTATATCTTTCTTGATTGTTCACTGCCTGTAATTTTTGAAGTAATGAATCTCTTCTTGATCTATATGTACAATAATAAATGAGCTGAATGAACTGATCATGCACTAGTTATGAGGATAGTAAGAGGCTAATCTCCCTTCTTGACTGCAAAAATAATAGATTCAAGGACATAAAAAAGATGTTGTTTATAAATAAAATAAAATTTAAATACTATTTAGTATATTTCTTCTTTATAAATCTCTTAAAAATCAATTGGTATATGAACTTTGGTATGACATAAATATTCCTTGATTGTGAATTTTAGTGTTTTAAAATGAAATTACTAAGAAAATTTTATTCAGACTGAAAAAAGTACAGAAAAGTTTTAGATTAAAATGACTGTGACTAAGCCATTGCTGGTTTTACTTCCTCAGTGTCACTAATGTATTCTTTCTATAGCCTTTACAGCATCACTATGTTTTCTGTGTTGTTTTTGCCTAAAACATAACTTTCCTGCTTATTTGAGCTGACAGCATGATTTTCTTTATTGTCTGAATATTCAGCATCATCAAAATTGTACTTTTTTTCTCCATGCATAGTTTGTGATACAAAATGTTATTCATGTAATTTGGCTTTCACAATCATTATATAACCTGATTAAGGATACAGCCTTTTTATGTAAATGAATTAGCAAGCGAAATATGAATCATAAAATATATCATGAAAACCTCATTTTTGCTTGATTGCCTCTCCTATTAGAAATCTTTCTTAGGAATCTACAGTCTTCAGTTCTCTTCAGTTCTTTTCTCCTTTGTGATGATGAGAGTGATGAGAGTCCAAAAGTCATGCTGAAAGCCTTGATCCTGGCTGAGGCATCCCTATGGTCTCTCTAAAAGGAGAGCCTCATGGTATGGAGATAGCCTTCATGGAAGAGTGAGAACAAGAGTTGGTTTATTTCTCTCTTAACTTGCCATTTCCATCCTTCCTATGCTCTGAGGAAAAGTACAAAGAATGAAGCTGCAGTGATCATGCACTGGTGGAGTTCTCAGTCCTGAGGGATATGGGTCAGGTGAAGAGTAAAGTCAGGACCCTGAATTTTAGGAAAGCAAAATTCCAGCTGTTCAAGGAGTTAGTCAATAGGACCCCCTGGGAAACTGCCCTCAGGGAMAAGGGAGCAGAAAAGAGCTGGCAGATCTTTAAGGATGCTTTCCATAGAGTGCAAGAGCTCTCGATCCCCAGGTGTAAGAAATCAGGAAAGGACGGCAAGAGACCGGCATGGCTGAGTCAAGACCTTCTGGTCAAACTAAAGGGCAAGAAGGAAATGCACAGGCAGTGAAAGCACGGACAGGTATCCTGGGAAGAGTATAGGGACACTGCCTGTTTGTGTAGGGATGGGGTCAGGAAGGCCAAGGTGCGGATGGAGCTGAACTTGGCAAGGGACGCAAAGAATAATAAGAAGGGCTTCTATAGGTCTGTCAGCCAGAGAAGGAAGGTCAAAGAAAGTGTACCCCCCTGATGAGCAAGACTGACAAACTCATAACAACGAATGAGAAGGCTGAGGTACTCAACAACTTTTTTGCCTCAGTCTTCACTGGCAACCTCTCTTCCCACACCTCTCGAGTAGATGGACCTCAAAGCAGGGACTGGGGGAGCAAAGTCAGTCCTACTGTAAGAGAATCATAGAATCATTAAGGTTGGAAAAGACCTCTAAGATCATCAAGTCCAACTGTCAACCCAACACCACCATGCCCACTAAACCA
>JAYKAV010000188.1:2560-105397 GCA_035582835.1 Phoebastria nigripes
CTTGACTAGCAGACTACTTAGCAACAACTAAAAACATCAGTGTCTTATCAACATTCTTTTCATACTAAATCCAAAACACAGCACTAGGAAGAAAATTAACTCTATCCCAGCCGAAACCAGGACACATGTCATGTCCATCCTCAGGATACAGACTTCTAAGCAAGCCATATTTTCAGGAGTAGTATGTGCCTAAACAGAAATGTAGTGGAATTTTTAAGTCATTAGCAGATTAGAAGGCTAACTCCCATTATCTCTAATGTCCAGAAAATCCTCTTTCTGTTTCTTTAGGAGCCTAGAGATTTTAGAAAATACAACCCAAACTGTATTTGTTTCTCTGTGTGTCTGTCTGTCCTACTGCATTAACCTTTTAGCATCGTTGAGCAAATAAAAGGCTAGAGGAATTTTGGCTCATTTTGTACCATATACAGAATCCTGCCCAAGTTCTGGCATATTTAAATCTTTTAAAGCTCTTTTTGGAATGCAACCTTGATAATAGAATTATTCTCTTTTCTCTAATTAACTCCTTCCAAAATCCATGATTTAATTAGTCAGTATTAAAAAAAGAATCAGACATTTGGCGATGTGGGAAGCTGGCTGAATGTTCTGAAGATAAGATCAACTGGATCCAGGATTAATCTGTTTTCCATTTCACAGAATATCCTTATCTTGAAAAGGACATACTGGTTGTCAAGGAGATTTGGCAGATGTTGTGCTTGCTCAATCTCTTGAAATGCAATAGGACATTCTCATTTCAGTCTATGTGCCACTGGAATAGAAGAATTAGATGAAACCTAGAAAAAGGTCCCTTATTAATGGGGACTGTAAGTACCTAATGGAAGAAGCTGAGCTTAGCTACTCTTCATTTAATTGTTAGGCCCACACTTAATGGGTAAAAGACAGATTCTTTACTCTGGTAGCTTGGCCAGTCAGAATTCTTCCACTAAATCTTTCCTTTTAGAAACTGTCAAGATTGTTAAGGCAAATCAACTTTGGAGTCTTCATGCTTCTCTTAATCCTTCAGCCTGAAATTGTCATTAACATAATTTGATTCTTGATGGTCAACAGCCTTCTAGCAGTAATGAGAGGCAAACAATTGCATTGACTTTGATCCAACTGAATAATGTGAGCAACAAAGATTGATTGTCCTCCTGAATCAAAATAAAAGGTATAGATCAAAGTCTTCCATCTTAAGAGTTACAAAGTTTGACATACGGACTGCATTCTTCTATTACAAATTTTTCATTACACTTCCTAATGAACAGGAAAAATCTTGGAAATAACATCTCAAATTGATCAGCAGTTTTCTCAGAATGCAGAAAATTTCCTATTTTTCCAATATAACCAGCTGGTATCACATCTGTGTTCCCTCAAATTCAAAAAAAGAGTTGAATGAGAGCAAACAAAGAAATAAATGCCCAGATCTACCAGAAATGATAGTTGAAAGCTGGAGAAGTACAAGAAGAACTTGACAAAGATGGTCTCTACTGCATGAATATTTTGCCACTGCTGGTATCCAAGAAGCTTGCAATAGTGAGGTAGTATCAGGTTTTCTACTGCTGCTGGACCTATCTTGCCTCCAATGGACAAAAATCAAGTGTTTGTTTATCTAAACGCAGTCATTTATATAAAATCCACCACACTAACTCTGACTATTCAATTCCTAAAACACATGACTGCAGTTACCTATAATTAGGACCAAGCTTGAAAGATCATATGGAAACTTCAGAAGCAAGTGACTACTACTGAGCAATATGGAGAACAAAGACATTATACCAGTTCAATAAGAATGCCAGTGCCTCCTTTTTACTCCTAGATACAATTCAGGACATAGATGCTAACATGTAAAGTAACACATATGTTGGGAACTTATTCTAAGATATTGTCTCTCCCAATATATACTGCATGGCAAGGAAATGGATTGCAAACATTTAAGGTTAGTGTCAGTAAGTTTACAGTAGAGAGCCATTACTGTGAAATTTAATCTTCCTATCTAACAAATCACCCATAAAACAGTTTAAAAATAGGCATATTACTATTAAAAAAAATTTAAAATAGTTGCCTATTTCATGCCAATAAGAGGTGTATAAGTGGACAGTTACCTTTCAAATCCATGACTAGTCTAAGCAGTAGGAGAAAAATACCGCATGACTTAATGCGTTGGTACATGATACCAGCTTAAAACCATTCATTTACGTTCATTATATTGTTTCCATCTATATTTAATTAGTATTCAGCCAACCGACATAGGCGTGCAATAGTTTTAACAGAGTGCCTGTTATTTAACCTCGAGCCTATTATTTAACTTCAGTTTCTGACATCAATCCACACAACTTTAATGTGTACCTCTGAAAGACTATCTCAAAATAAATTATTTAGCTGCTGAGAAAGCATCTTATGTACATTTACTATGCAAGGCAAAGGCATAGCACACAAGAATCTTTAAAACGTACAGTGTTTTTAAATAAGCATACTATTTTGTTTTAATACCTGAGTAACATCTTGTGTGTATATATATCTTAATAGTCATGGACTACCTTGAATTTAGAATACGTAAGATGATAAAATAAATAGAAGAATCTATAGTCTGTTCTTTGCACTGGTACAAAAATGAGACATCTAATAAAAAATTTTTTTTTTTAGTCAAGGTATATATTAACTTTCCAGAGTCAGATGCACTGCCTACAAATAACCTCCTGAAGTACGACCAGTGCCAATGAACTTACATATGCTTTCATGCTGATCTGTTTTCTTTCTCCCTTTTAAAACTTTTGTTAGTATTATTATTTAGCAGAGATCAGCAAAACTAGAATTTGAGTTTCCCATTGCCATCCAGTGTTCCCTGCACATGAACTCTGTGCCTTTACTCTTAACCCCTGCTCATTTCCATCTTTTCCTACTTTTCATTCCTACTTCTACATTAAGTGAACTCTCCAGTCCTCTTCCAACTAATTCTCCAGTCATCCCAACCTATTTGCTTTCAACTTTTTGTTTCTACTCAAACTCAGACAGGAATCTGCCAGAAACTTGTCTTTCCTGTGTCTACAGTTCTTAGTATTGCTGTGCCAGAAGACAGATAATCTGGCTTAGCTGTGAATTCTTATTTTGCTTGCTAGTGTTAAAGTTGCTATCTGTTTCCTCAGTTGCTTATACTGGGACAGCATGGTTTATTTTTCACATTGAGTTACTCTTGAAATAAAAAATGTCTTTTCAGCTAGGGTAACTGTAACAAAGACAGCCAACCTTTGAATAGAACCCGTTTTCTATATTAATGCAGACCACTGCCAGCTGGATGGACTATATCCCCACATCACTAACGTGCTTTAGAAAATGTTTTCCTGCATCTCAGGTACCTACTGTTTATGCTGCAAGAAAGGAATACGTGGTACTTTATGCAAATAATGAGACATGTTTTCCTTGAATAAATTTTCAGTTTAATTCAAGCTTGTTGAGGAGTAATGATGCGGGATGATAAACAGGCATGCAGGAATGACAATTCCAACACTAGCATACTGAACGGACATTTATATCAATTCCCTACTATGCACACACTGCGCTTTTAACAACATATGCACATCACAAATGTTATCATTTACAYTTGCATTTTCTTTTAAAAGAATGGACGAGAAGGACATGATTTATAAAATTAAGTACTAAATAACTGTAAAATATGATGGTAATAGTTTAGTATGGCTGAAGAGGCAGTCTTATTCCAAGCTTCTATATTTTGTGCTTACAATAGTCTGACAGTATTATCCTTTAAGGGAATATTTTATTGAAAAACAAGATTTCATTTTCTTGGAAAGTAAGCTTCCAGAAGAGATTTTGTTGTTTGTTTTTTTCCCCTGAAATTGGTGAAATTTGTAGTACTCTAATCTCTTGTGAAAATGAATTCCAAAGCCATGGACTAGTGCCCCTACTTAATTTTCAGTACTGCAAAGTACAATTCCATTGAGCCTAAAGGACAGAGCCAAAAATAGAAGGCTAGATGAGACCTACTCCAAGGTCACCTGAGCTCCGTCCACTGATGCTCCTGAAGATAAGGAGTAGAGCACTTCAAATTTGATCTTGTGGTCAACAAAGAACTGACACAGCACATAAGGTAATGGAGCAACAAGCTCTCATCATCCTAAATTTATCAGTTGGGTCATTTCACACTAGAACAGCTGAAAAGCACTGCATTATTCTGAGAAATAAACTGTTGCAATTCTAAATACTCCAAGTAACAACTATGTAAATATACAGGACAGGTGTCTCCTACAGCACAGAACAGGATGGTAGGGTATTTTCCTGATCAGTTTTGGATACAAGACAAAGTGCACTCTTTCCTCTGGGAATCCAGGTCTACATATGCAACATAAGCATTTTAAAAATTTCATTTCTCTAACTTCAACATCAAAAAATAAATGTCCACGTCACCTTAGGAAAATATACAATAGAATAGAACACTATTGAACACTAAATGTGAACACTAAAACCAGATCTGAAGGTATAGAGTAAGAATCAGGGAATATTTGAAGGGTAAAATATCCCCTCATACTTCTTGGTTTATAATTTGGGCCTTCTTGAATACATTTAATATTTCTATAGATGCATACAGGAGGGTATGCATGTATGTGTGTATATATAATTTTTTTTTAATATACATACACTTATATGTAAATAAAGAAATCTCAAATGCGAAATATAGTCTAGGATGTTTCCCACATTTACATTCTTCATAACTTTATTTTTGTTCGTAATCAGATACACTGCCATTATACAGCTGTCTGAATAAGCAGTCCAATCGCTTTTAAATTATTAGTTAATTCAACAAGCTGCAACTGTCCTGAATGTACATTTCTAAATCATCAGTAAACCAAGAGTCTCCTTACTACAGACTGACTGCAACCTCTCCTACATACATATCATTCATCACTCTTTGTCCCCTCCATTCTACCTGATCAAATCATAGTGATTTTAATACTTGTTACATACATCATCCCACCCAGTCCAATACTGCCAGTTAAAACAAACACATTCTTATAAGAAAGAATAATTAACTGTTACTGATTTTTACCTAGAATTTTGAAGCTGCAATATAGGAACTCATATGTGTGTATTTTCACACTATTTTAAATTGTTAATAAGGGAACTTCAAATATTATCTAGAAAGTACAAAGCTTTCCCAAACAAAAATCAACGTTCAACCAGCAAATAATATAGCTTCATAAAGTTACCTTAGCAGTTTCATGCTTCGTAGGTTAAAACAACCAGAAATTGAGTGGCTTTGTTTTTAAAGTGATACTTGGACAAGGAGTTAGAGACATGTGCACACCTGCAGGGCTACGATCTTATAGGCATCACGGAGACGTGGTGGGATGGGTCCTATGATTGGAGTGTTGGGATGGAAGGATACAGGCTTTTTAGAAGGGACAGGCAGGGGAGACAAGGAGGGGATGTAGCCCTCTGTGTCAATGACCAGCTGGAGTCCATGGATGAGGAGCCGACTGAGAGCTTATGGGTCAGGATTAAAGGGAGGCCAGGGACAGGTGACATTACGGTGGGGGTCTGCTACAGGCCACCCGACCAGGAAGACCGAGCTGATGAGGCCCTCTATAGACATATAGGAGCAGCCTCACRTTCACAAGCCCCAGTCCTCATGGGGGACTTCAGCCACCCCGATATCTGTTGGAGGGACAACACGGCAGGGCATAAGCAATCTGAGATGTTCCTGGAATGCGTCGATGGTAACTTCCTTCTCCAAGTGACAGAGGAGCCAATGAGGAGAGGTGCTATGCTGGACCTTGTTCTCACCAATCAAGGAGGGGCTGGTGGAGAATGTGAAACTCAAGGGCAGCCTGGGCTGCAGTGACCATGAAATGGTGGAGTTCAAGATCCTTAGGGCACCRAGGAGGGCACGTAGCAAGCTCACTATCCTGGACTTCAGGAGAGCAGACTTTGGCCTCTTCAGGGATCTGCTTGGTAGAGTGCCATGGGATAAAGCCCTGGAGGGAAGAGGGGCCCAAGAAAGCTGGTTAATATTCAAGGATCACCTCCAAGCTCAGGAGCAATGCATCCCAACAAAGAGGAAGTCAGGCAAAAATGCCAGGAGGCCTGCATGGATGAACAAGGAGCTCCTGGAAAACTCAAACACAAAAAGGAAGCCTACAGAGGGTGGAAGCAAGGACAGGTAGCCTGGGAGGAATACAGAGAAATTGTCCGAGCAGCCAGGGATCAGGTTAGGAAAGCTAAAGCCCTGACAGAATTAAATCTGGCCAGGGACATCAAGGGCAACAAGAAAAGCTTCTACGGGTACGTCAGGGATAAAAGGAAGACTAGGGAAAACGTGGGCCCTCTCCAGAACGAAACTGGAGACCTGGTTACCCGGGATACGGAGAAGGCGGAGGTACTCAATGACTTTTTTGCCTTGGTCTTCACCGGCAAGGGCTCGAGCCTCACCGCCCAAGCCGCAGAAGGCAAAGGCGGGGACTGGGAGAATGAAGAGCTGCCCACTGTGGGAGATCAGGTTCAAGACCATCTAAGGAACCTGAAGGTACACAAGTCCAGGGGACCCAATGAGATCCATCCACGGGTCCTGAAGGAACTGGCAGATGTAGTTGCTAAGCCACTATCCATCGTATTTGAGAAGTCGTGGCAGTCCGGTGAAGTTCCCACTGACTGGAAAAGGGGAAACATAACCCCCATTTTTAAAAAGGGAAAAAAGGAAGATGCGGGGAACTACAGGCCAGTCAGTCTCACCTCTGTGCCTGGGAAGATCATGGAACAGATCCTCCTGGAAGCTATGCTAAGGCACATGGAGGACAGGGAGGTGGTTCGAGACAGTGAGCATGGCTTCACCAAGGGCAAGGCCTGCCTGACCAACCTAGTGGCCTTCTCTGATGGAGTGACTACATCAGTGGACATGGGAAGGGCTACAGATGTCGTCTGTCTGGACCTCTGTAAGGCCTTTGACACGGTCCCCCACAACATCCTTCTCTCTAAACTGGAGAGGTATGGATTTGATGGGTGGACTGTCCAGTGGGTGAGGAATTGGTTGGATGGTCGCATCCAGAGGGTAGTGGTCAACAGCTCAATGTCCAGATGGAGATTGGTGACGAGTGGCGTCCCGCAGGGGTCCGTATTGGGACCAGTACTGTTTAATATCTTCATCAGTGACATAGATGGTGGGATCGAGTGCACCCTCAGCAAGTTTGCAGACGACACCAAGCTGAGTGGTGCGGTCAACATGCCTGAGGGACAGGATGCCATCCAGAGGGACCTGGACAAGCTCAAGAAGTGGGCCCATGTGAAACTCATGAGGTTCAACAAGGCCAAGGGCAAGGTCCTGCACCTGGGTCAGGGCAACCCCCAGTATCAATACAGGCTGGGGGATGAGTGGACTGAGAGCAGCCCCGCAGAGAAGGACTTGGGGGTACTGGGGGATGAAAAGCTGGACATGAGCCGGCAATGTGCACTTGCAGCCCAGAAGGCCAACCATATCCTGGGCTGCATCAAAAGAAGCGTGGCCAGCAGGTCGAGGGAGGTGATTCTGCCCCTCTGCTCTGGTGAGACCCCACCTGCAGTACTGCATCTAGCTCTGGAGCCCTCAGCACAAGAAAGGCATGGACCTGTTGGAGTGGGTCCAGAGGAGGGCCACAAAAAYGATGAGAGGGATGGAACACCCCTCCTATAAGGAAAGGCTGAGAGAGTTGGGGTTGTTCAGCCTGGAGAAGAGAAGGCTTCGGGGAGACCTTATTGCAGCCTACCAGTACTTAAAGGGGGCTTATAAAAAAGATGGCGGCGAGCTTTTTAGCAGGGCCTGTTGCGACAGGACAAGGGAGAATGGCTTTAAACTAAAAGAGGGTAGATTTAGACTAGATGTAAGGAAGAAATTTTTTATGCTGAGGGTGGTGAAACACTGGAACAGGTTGCCCAGAGAGGTGGTAGATGCCCCATCCCTGGAAACATTCAAGGTCAGGTTGGACGGGGCTCTGAGCAACCTGATCTAGTTGAAGATGTCCCGGCCCATGGCAGGGGGGTTGGACTAGATGACCTTTAAAGGTCCCTTCCAACCCAAACTATTCTATGATTCTAAGTTAGAAGTTGAATCTTGCATTATATTACCGTACGTGACTTACCACCATGAGAGGAAATGAGGACTCTCATAGTTTGGCATGCACAAATTAGACTGCAAACCACTAAGTGTTTTTTTGCTACCTACTTTAATCACAAAAACATATGCTTTGAAAGAATATGGAAAATATAATGAAAACTTACGTAGCAAAAATATAATCACTTCATAGTCACATTAAACATTTTGATTAAAAGGAAAAGAAAATCTTACCAAGCACTTTCGAAAAATTTTATTAAACTTTCACTGATATGTCTTCACTTTTCAAAGCTGTATACTGTTCTAAACAGCTGAATGAATACAGTAAAAGGCTGCAACATAGGACAAGGAAGAGTGATTGAGTCAAGCTAAAATGACTAAACATATGTGTCTACAAACAAGCTAGGTGTTTGGGCTTACGTTACAGTTCATACAATCAGTGGACTCTAGAGAGCTATCGGACAACCAGCCAGTAGGACTCAATTCACAGAATGACAGAATAGCTGATGTTGGGGGAAAACTCAAAGCAGGGTCAGATAGCAGCAGGTTGCTCAGGGCTGTGTCCAGCCGTGTTATATCTCCAAATGGACAGAGATGCGGATGAAGACTCCACAGCCCCTCTGGGGACCGGTTTCTTTGTTTCAACACCAATTGCCTAAATATAGGAGTCCAGGCCTTCTGAGATGCTTTTGGATTAATCAGACATCCACAAAAGAAAGTCAGGTAAAGCAGATCCATATTCTTTGGGGGAGGCAGCTATATACTCAACTCCAGTATATAAAATGTCACTATATATACCCACAGATGGGTAATTGAACAGAGTAATACATGTCTACTTAAGGGTAAACTTAAAGGCATTCCAGGCTCTATTGATTACTGATTAAGTCTCCCATCAAAGATAATGGGAGATAGTACATAAATAGACACCTCAATCTAGCATTCACTTTCTACCATAACAGCGATCTTAAGCAACAGAAAGAAAGACGAGGAAAAAAAAAAAAATTCAAATCAGATATACTGAGTCTCTATCATTGAAATTGTTCAGGAACACAGACCAGGTGATCTTGCACTGCCCCTTCCAGCTCTCCAGAAATCTAATTAACATTTTATATTAATTTAAAGAGATATACTTACAGCATGTGCTCCCTGTATTGTCCGTACAAGGTTGATTCCTTTCCATACGTATATATCTCCATTCAGTGCACCAGAATATGTCACTTCATCCCTTGCACAGGCTAGGCACAATATAGTTTGGAGATCACCAGTTTTGCCAAAAACACCACGTTTTGGTGTCAATGAATTGCCACACAAGCTCCAGAACTGCAACATAAAGTGATTTAGAAAGATGGATATTTCGCTAATATCCTATAATTTAATATGTACATCTGAAAGAGAAGTACCTTACCTCCAAAAGACATCATCATTCATACCCTTTTCCCTGCTTTTGTTCTCCAGTTGGTTAACAACTTTTTATGTTATTAACCAACTTTATCTTTCCATAAAAACAGCATAGCAGACTAGTTGGGAAGGAGTTTCGGGGAATCAGTATTAAATCAAACTGAAATTCTTTCAAATTATAATTTGTGAGTCAGTTGTATTTTCAGTCATTTTTGAAAAGCATTTCATAATAGAATAGTATTATCTGATCTTTCTTTGATTTAAGACTTTCACTTCACAAATGCTGCATTTGTACTTTATGTTACTTTAGGCATTTAAAGATGCAATCTAAGCATGTACATTTCTGATAGAGTTGTCATTTGCGCTGTTTGAAAGCAGCTGGTTTTATTATAGACTTACCACTTCTCATCAGAACCACTGATCATGCAAAGCAGCCATCTAAGGCAGACATTTTTGAGAACTTTCTAATAAACCTTAGCATGTGATTACAGCAATCACATGAGAACGAATCTCTTCCTAAGTGATCCAACATGTACTAATGACTCCTAAACTGAAGACATGCAAAGTCTCTTGTCAGAGCACAATACTTGCCAACCAAATCTCCAGCTACACTCTAGTTTCTGAGATCTCTGCAGACAAGCAGCACTTGCATATTCCCTTCAAACCCTCCTGTCCAAACATGTAAAAGTGCACTGGAAAGTCAACAAGCTGCTGGAGTAATCCAGTGCAAAATGTGAAAGCATTTATTTCATCACTGCTGACAGGTTACTCTTACATTGTCTCAGCACGTTCCCTGTATGCATGTTTACAAAACTGTATTTCACAGAAAGTCTCTCTGTTACCAATAATCTATTCAAAATTCTGAGCAGTCACTTCAGTTAATACAGGATAACGTAAGCAGTTACAATGAACAGATCTTTGTACCAGCAATACTGTAATTAAGAAATAACCATATACTGATTAGACACATCACTGTATCTTAACTAGCATTTCTTTAACCGAAGTACACAGGTCATAGATTATGTTGTTGCTTGAGAAGTAACTGCACAATCACTGCATAAATCAAACACCTAGCTCCAGTATGGAAGTAGGTAACATATTGGTAATTCCTCAGTATCAGTTCACTTGGAATTATCTACATAACTTGATTAAGTAGTATTACAATTTGCATAAAGTATCACATTAGGAAAAAATATGATAGTATTACAAACATTAAAGTAATTATTGATATCTGAAAGAACAAGAAGAAGGGATGGTTTAAGAAAAATACACATCAACAAAAAATCTCTTGCCTGATCCAAATGCCTATAAATCTCTAGGATTCAGATTTTTAGTTAATGGTTTCTCAAAGGAAACACCAATTATTTTTAAAATGCTATTGTTATTTAAAAAGGCTTCATAGAGACTTAAAAGCTGCTCAAATAAACTTTTGCTTATCTAAATAGATATGTTTTGACATCATAAAGCCACCTTAAATATACTAAATCACTGCTGGCAAATATTAGCTCGCTATTGGCATAACGGTCCTTTTAGATCTTGAAGTAGAAAAAAAGATCATTATTAATCAAGCTCATGGAAATCTGTAAATGACATGCTAAACACTATGCTAAATCAAAGACGTATGCTATCTAGCCAACACGTTGAACACTTCTCCCAACAAACCATTAATACATATTAATCTAAAAGTTCGTTGTATAAAAAGCAACACATTTTTCCCACCATAGGAACCTACACATAAGAGCAATACAGAACTTTCAAGCTGCCATCTACTGCTGTTATGTGGTAACACAGAAGACAGCGCATGGGAGAAGGCAGTTGGTACATGGATCAAACAAATCTTCTTGAAAATGATATGAACTGTCCAAATTATGAATCCTGTAACAGGTACAGTGTTCAAAATGACAAAGGTAGGAGTAACAGCAGGGAAAAGAAAAGAATTAAAAGAAAGGTCAAGCATTTTCCTTTCTCTTTCCACTGTATCCCCATACTCTCTCAAACTGTAAGAAATGGTTTTTCAACTCATTTCACCTCTGCCATGTAACAATTCATTAATTGTTCAAGAATCAGAAACTTGAGTACCTAGACTCACCTTAAATGTGTGCATCCTGTCTTATGCTACTTGGGATTTCAAACAGCATGTTTTAGACAACCTGAATTTTAAATTATGTTATGATCATTACATACGATGCTACTGCCAACTGTTTCATTCCTTCTGCATTCCTTCTGTCAGGGCACGAACTCTTTTGAGCAGAGAAGGTCTGCCTTCCACTATATATATCTCGTAAAAAGGCTAGTGTAGTCAGGTGTGATCCATGATTGCAGTTCCTAAGAAGTAATATTATTCTTACAGAGAACCTTTCATATTACAATTATATATTCCTTTTAGATTCTATTTTTATATATTTTATAGAGTATGAACTACTGCAGCTTAAATATTTTATGAATTAACATTTATTTCATTACCTTGATGTGTTTTACGCCACAGCTGACGAGCTTGTTTGGCTGGTACAAATCCCAAGAAATATCAAATATCTGCATAAAAAAAACCCAAGGATGTCAGCAGAGATGGCCTTTCTAGCATGGGACAGTTAAAACAGTAAAAACTTGTAGCACATTAACAGACAGTCTGAAATGCTTTAAATGGAACTATTGGAATAACTTTTTTATCCCCTCATTCAATACTGAAATTGCAATGTATAGCTCATATTAGTTCTGTTTGGTTTTTTYCCCTAGAGTAATTACAACACATGATAAAACAACATAAAGGTTCATTTACAGACTAGAAAAATTTAAGAGATTATTTGCATTTTGATTTCCCATATGGGGATTAATTTTGCACTTCCCCTACATGCTTACAGTCTCAACAAACCATACACAAATAAATGATGAGTTATGCATTTTATTTTAGAAATAAACGTACATATCTGAAATATCTTCACATCTCTTAATACATATCCAAGCTTTATGCAAATTCAATTTCTAAAACATAAAATGTTTTTTGTTCAGACATAGCTTTGGTATGTATACACAGACATGGTTTAACAAACTAAAATTACACTGACACTCAAAGTCTTTAGTTATACTTACTCTGTCTGTATGACCAGGAGCCATTGATAACAATTTTCCTTTTCTCCAGTCCCATACACAAACTGTGTTTTTCGAATCCAAACCAACTGAGACCAAACGCTAAAAATGTCCAAATTAAATAAATAAATAAAAATAACTCAATATATTAATGAAAGCTAGTGTCATCATTTTGAATGATAACAAATTCATAACATATTTGAGTTAGAAGCAATAGCTACATTTCGATATAGAAGGAAACTTAAGGTACAACATCTTATGCCAAAGCTTCCATAGATGCGTCTCTTCAGTTACGACATCATGATCCTAAAGAAGTAAGATCTTCTCGAATAACAACATATTTCTGATTTATAATGTTTAATATATAGCACACATGGCAAGCAGCAGTCAGGAGACATTTACAAAAAGGAGTAATCTCACTGAAGTTAATGAAACTACATGTGTTTACCTTTAATTACATATAACTTGCAGAATTTAAGTATTTATTTTACAAGTTCAGGAGATACGAAGAAAAAATATTTTCTTCAATCTTCTTGGAAACAAACAAAAGATTAAAAACAGTTAAAAGCTTTAAGAGCCTTTTGCTTGATTCTTCAAGACATGTATGAGTAATTATTCCTTTCTGAATCCTTTCTCAAACCAGAATCCAACAAGACCCCAAACATACAAATTTCATTAAGTCTTTAATACTCAGAAAGAGTCTGAAGCCAGTTAAACTGTAAAACCAGGAAGGACAAAAAGATTGTTCCAAGAAAATACAGAAAAATAAAGTTTGAGATCTTCCTATGCTGTGCAGCCTGTCTTGTCTTCAACTGTGATGATATTTTGCACAGATTTCTTGACACAAATCATTGACCATATTATTACTGTATCTGCTAACCAGTCAAAATGTTATTTTTCCTGTAGAAATTCTCAACAGAAGGACTAACAGTATTAAAGATTGGATAAAAAGAAACTGAGTGAGGAACGTACCATAAAGCAAGCTGAACTTCTCTCAACACCAGGGAGACTAGAGGGTAAGTAACCTTGGTTTTAGATAACACAGCTGCACCAGTGAATCATCAGGTTCCCCAAGACAATTAACAAAGGATAATAAATAAAGAATAAACAATGTCTTCCTGAGCTAGCCAGACCAGTTGGGGGTAGGGAGAAGAGCATGTATGTGGCACAGCCCAACATGAAGTATAAAAATTGAACAACTAGTAAAACAAACTTTGAGGAGGGCAATGGGCTTGACCTTACTTCAATCCACATATTCCTTCGGTGACTGGAGATGCCCAGCATTGTGACAGTGATCATATAGAGATCAGTAACAGGAACCACGTTATTCTTGTGATTCATCTGTATATTGCAAATGCTTGAGTTGTGATTTCAGTATATTGCCTTATCACTCTACTAAATCAAAATCCCGTATAACGCCAAATATATCAAGTAAGTATGTTTAATATCAAACATTAAACCCTCTAAAAGAACCCGGTCAGGGACTCTGACAAATTTGGATTTAATAGGATAGGCAAGATGTAAACAAACATATTTTGAAGATCTTTCTGAACTCAATTTGTGTTTTACTGTATTTCCTTATACAGGCAATTCTGGAGATGCAGATCTTGAAAAACCTGTATCCAGCTTTCCTTTGAGGCCACAAAATTCTAACAAATGCCACAAAAAAGGTGATCATATGGAAATGCTGAGAAAAGCAGACAGTCTAAATTCTGACCATTTATGGCTTTGAACTTAAGAATCAGTACTGGATACTCCTAGAACAAATCACAGGTCTACATTCAAATCTCTCCAATACACACCGGGGATGCATAACTGCATTCTAAAAAAGAGTTAGGGGACTTCAATCCTAATTAGATACATTTTGACCTTAAATTATTAAGGCTGTTCAAGTGAGGAAATTACAGAAGTTTACACAGACAAGAACAACATACAGAAAAGATATTGTTGTCAGGTAGAAATGATGCTCTAGAAAGAAGCTGACTCTGGAAGTTGACTCTCTAAACAATGAGAAACCTAAATGATAAAATCTGTAGATCATTCCAACAAACTCAAAACCTCCCTACAACAATTACAGCATGTTTTAACAGAAACAAGTTACAGCTAGGCTTTCCTCTATTTGTGTTCAATGATATTGTCTCAATAAGGACAGCAACTGGTCTCTACAATACATCCTCACTTGAGAAAGCAGTAGTAAGTAACAGATATTGACCTTTTTAGCAAGCAAAAGGAACTGAGAATATAGCTAAATCTGAATATCACATTGCAAGGCTAAGTGGGAGGGGAAGAAGTGCTGTATAAGACCAGGAGAGCACAACTGCAGAAGGGACTTTCATGGCTAACACCTCTTCAGCTGCTATCTAATGTATATTTTCCATTTCTAATACATCAATCAAGAAAGCCTCTTTACTCATACGAGCAAGTGTCTGATAAAAATTATCTCCCTTATAAAGCAGCAGCTCTGAGAACCAATTTACTACTCAGAGAATGTTTTAAAGTAACAAAATTATAATCCAATAAAACCTTTTTCTTGACTCTTGGATCCAGGACACATGAGTCTGAACAATCAATCAAAATGTGGAGAGCCACCAACGCATGCAAAATGCGTGACAGAGAAAGGGATACTGCCTGAAGACATTCGGAGTCCATGATGGACAGTCTCAACAGGACTGCCATCACTTTGTGCACAAGACATGCCCCTGCACAGGGGAGGTCCACTATCTCCAACCATTTGGTGTAACCCTGAACTGTGGCCCACAGACCACAAGAATCTCTCTACCACCTCATCTTCATTCAAAACTCTTTTGAAGTTATACTTTTCTTGCCAAATGTGAATATTTGTCAGTCATTACTAATGCCAACTTTTTTTCCTCAACTTGAGAATAAGCAGATAAAACCTGAGTCAATACACTTCCTTAAAAAAAGAAAAAGCTACGTAACAAGATTTCTGAAAGACAAACAATTTATTTGTTTCAAAAAAGAATTATTGATTACATACCTGACCATCTAAATCAAAAGCCAAGCAAGCTATACCATGTGTGTGAACATCTTTCAGAACAGATACAGTTTGCACAGTGTACGAGTCCCACACACAGATGTATGGTTCTTTTCCAACTTGACCTGTTGCCACCAACACACGTTCAGGGTGCAAAGCAAGGCTGCCAAAGAAAAAGATATAAAATATTTTTGCATGAAACTTTTACATTTCCCTCGTTGGTTGCATTAATATTTTTCTTTAAAAATGATTTTATAATATTTTCCCATTGATAGTAGATATTAACAAGTCATTTTGTATCACAGATTCCACAATAGCTGTAAAATTCCCTTAATACAGTACATGCCACTACCTTTCTTGAATTTGAACCTTCAAGCTTTCTCCAATTAAACTAATTGCAGAATAGTCATTAATCCTCTGTTCCAAAATACAACGTTTATTAAATTAGGTCAGATTTTCATGCACTAAAAAAATACCGATTTTCCCTTTCTTTCTATTTCTTAACATTTAAAAACACAAAGGATAGTCAACAAAAGTTAATGTTTGGCTACCCACACATCTATCATCAATGGAGAGAGATACACATCTCCAGAAGTACTTCATTCTACATACTACTTGACGTCCTTTTTATGAGAGGATTGAATAGCCTTCTGAGCTGATCAGCCTCTCTGCTAATCGTACAGCACGCCAAAGCACGACTAGCTTAGACTAGATGTTATCACTAGACTTCAGATGACTAAACTGAAGTGAGATGAAGATTATCTTAAATGTCTTAATTTTAATATAGAACAATTGGGAGTAGTTGATTTTGAATAATTATTAACTTTTCACATTTCTAACATTTCAGAGAATTTTCTCATAGTTCGTATTTCAGAGTCTTTCAAAGACCACAACCGTTTTGTCAAATCTGGGACCAAGCTAGAAGGCATGCTAATCAGCAGGACAGCTTTTTTTTTTATTTATGCAAGCAAGCTGCAAGGGAGGACATGAGGTCTGAAGATTCGTATTTCATAATACAGAAAAGTAAGAATATATTCTAATAGAAACCCAAACAAGCTACTTGATGACATTCTACACAGATTAGTTACAGCAGTCCAAAATGATGTGAGAAATATCTTCCTGACTCATGTGCCATAAAATTTCAAAAGTTGGCTATTTAATTTGGCTAAAAAATTTCCTCCCCTAACTAATGATAGGGTAATGATCTTGAGAGACTGGTGGACAGAACCAGTAACAACATATACTAATGTATTTATCTTCTCAACATCACTTGGAAAGGAGAAAGCTTGAGCACTTTGCAATGGTAAGATGATCTTACACCCGAATACAGATTTTGATAAATGAAGTTCAAAGGCTGGAGACAAGAGGAGTCTATAAACATAGAAGAAATAGCCAGGATAAAGCTAATCAGGAAATGACCAGAAAAAAAGATCTAACTCAAAAGATGTATACATTTTCTATATACAAAAAGAGCAAGAGAAAACCATGTTAGAAGTTTCTTTAAATTTCATGAAGTCATACTATACTATGCAATACACTTTTACATTTTTTCTATTTTAATATAGCATTTCAGTTGGTTGATATTGCTTGACAAATTCCACATGCACAATTCTGAGAGGAACCTTCAACTTCAAAGTTTCTACAAAAGGTAAAAAGCCTCTGGACCTTTCAAATTTTCTATGGGAATTCCTCTTCTTTGCTACTCTGCATTATCCTCAGCATCAGGATCAAGCAACCAACATTTCCCCACTTTGCTTCTCTTCAATTCCAGAGTTATTTCTCTGGTTCTTCCCTTCCTTCTTTATTTGACAGAGCAACTTCATAATTAAAAAACAATGCAGAAAGGAGCTGGCAGGCAAAACATCACACTTCAGTTCTGCCACCTAATCCTGACCAACACCTGTACATCTCCCAGAGCACACACAGGCAGATGGTGTACGCATGGGGAAAAAGGAAAAGCATCTGGAGGGGGAGAAAATGCTGCATTTGAAATGATCTAATTTTTACAATAACACCACAGAGAGGGAGAGATAAGACCACACGGACAGTAAAGAAATTCAGGAAGAGAAAGGAAGTGAAAAGAGTAAGCAAGGAAAAAAAAAAAAAGAGACTGAAATTAAGAGAAAAAGTAAAAACACAGCAGTCTTATGACTGATTCACGACCTCTTCAATCGCATACTTAGCTCTGCTATTAGTGTATTGTGCAGTTTCAGGCAACTGAAAACCACTCCACAACTGCAACTTTGAAAAACGCTCAGGCACCACCCTGGACACTCACACATGCAGAAGCACCCCCACGCCACACCTTACAAAACACTTTCCAGCAATCAAAAATTAGCTTAGCATGTTTTTAACTAAAGACCAGAAGCAACAAACATGATGCATCGGAGATGGAAGGGACAATGGTAAAGGCACTACCAAGGGCCAGGAAAACATTGTCCTAGCCCAAGTGTGCCAACTGATTCCACTCGAAGCGTATTAGGTGAATATAGAGAATGTTTCCYCTCTTTCTAATTAATAAATGGCAAATAATAACTAATAGCAATATCATAGTATTAGTTCTTTCTATATCATGATATAAAATACTGGCTTAAAAAACTGAGCTCAAATTCTGCCTTGATATGGGATAATGCAGCACACATTAAGATCCGAAGCTTGTATTTTAATCACAACAGACAATACTGTAGAATTACCAATGTCCTTCCCCTATCACTTCAGTCTCTACAGTAAATTGCTAACAACCTTTCTTTTTTCTTCTACGTTGAAAGTAGAAGAAAATAAATATACAATAAATATTTTAAAACAGCAAGCTTTTTTTAAAAATGCCAATATGCAGGGATTTCAGGGAAACTGAACAGCAGAGCTGTTGGCAGTAGCTGAAGAAATACTTACCTGAAAACACCTTCCCTCACCATTTCTTCCAGACCAAGGAGTGAAGAATAGGTTAAAGTACTACTTGCAAGTATTTTATCTCAGTGGGTATCAGGACAGGTGGAAAAGGGAAGCATGGAAAGACTCAAGGGACTGCTATTTCTATTACCAACACTGCCACACTTATTTACATGATTTTCATATGAACCACGAATGATAAGAAGATGCTTTTCCTTAATATTCAAGTCTTGGCTGTTATTACACCTATGGGGCACCATGCAGAATTCCAGGTCTAAAATTTTGAGTCCTGATCAAAACTCAAGGATTAGACTCCAGTTTTAAGCAATATGGAGACCCTTTCCAGTTCTTTCATTGGATTATGAGTGATTAAGCAATCCTTACAGGCACAGCAATTAACACGAAAATATAGTATCTTGGTCTAACCTCTAGAGTAAAAGCATTGATACAACTCACATATTCAGGAACTTTCATTATTGAAACAGTCCTGAGCAATGCATTGTAAATAGCTAAGAAAAAATATAACTAGAATGGGTGCCCAGAAATGGATAACCATAAACGTTTGCTATACAGGGACTACGTTGACTCATGGGCATGATGCAGTTAATGGGATCAAACAATGAGTGTGAGTTGTCTCTGGATACCCCGGTAGGATCTCCAAGACACCTCTACACAGGTGTTAATAGTGTACAACTATTGGGATGGTATCTGAGGTAGTTGCTTACTATCCATCCAGTCAGTCCCTGAGGACAGGCAGAAAAGCATGAGCATGGCTCAGGTCTTAAGACAGCTTCCAAATCTGTTGGTGTGGGCTCTGTGGACTTAAGTACACTGACCCCCTCACATGGATTTTCTTGCATTTTTTTCTCCTAGGGAGAAGGAGGAGATTGCTTAGTGGAATGAGAAGCTCTGCACTCAGAAGGAGAGAACTCGTGTTTCTTTTACTGCCYTGGTAATGTAAGCCGGCATGACCTGTCCAGGTTAGACTGCTGAAACTGTGCTTGCATCTAGCCCACACAGTGAGACTGTGAACTTGTGCCTGATTTCCTTCCTCTTCCTTGAAGGATGACTAAGCTGATGAATGAGATATCGCTGTTTGTCCAAAAAAGGAAACAAGTATTCCTAACGAGACAAGTTCTTCAGGCCTTCTTGCTTGCCTCTGGCCTTTCTGACCCGGGCTTTTCAAAAACAGATGTTAGATCTAACGTAGTGTCTCTGAAGAGGCAGATATGAAGGAAAATGTCCAAAAGGCAAATGTGACCATGAAACAAAGCAGGAATTAGGCTAACGAACTGCTAAGTCAAATTAATTTTGAAATCGGCTATAAAACTTGATACTTCTCAGAAGAGTTCAGAAGTAGAAAATTTGAAAAATCTGCCTGTCACTATTGCAACAAAACCAATAGCTGGACCTGTAGAGAACGGAGATTTCCACTGATACCTCTGACTGACGGGTCTTCTCCTAGATAGATATTCAAAGCAGGCTGAAATACAGTATTACAATTTTAACAGTAAACTGAAAAGGGGTATGTTTCTCAATTTAGTGCATTCAAGCTCCTCTTTTATACTCCATACAGAAAAGGTTCTTTCTCCCTTTCAGAGCAGCATGTAAGCATTCCCACCATTTTGACCAGACCCATGCACTGTACAATACCTATGTTAGATCAATGATACGAAATATTAATGGCAGCCTATGAAATAAGTATAAAAACTGTCCATACTGTGTCTGTTTGGGATGAGACCAGAGACATGGACGTGACCCTCCAATTTGTGTGAGGTCTGTAGTGGCAGGGGATCCTGAAGGAGAATAGTCTGTAACAAACTACTTTATTATAAAAGAAATTAAGATTTTTCCATCTTTACTTGGTTTGTGCTGAGCATTAACAGGCATTGATTAATACAGACAAGCTGCAGACAAGGATACAGTATTAAAGATGATGTTTCCTTAGCAACAATATTGGATGAAAATCCAAGAATATATTCATGTGACTACTCCTGAGCTTCATAAAACTAGGGCACCAGTAAAAATGCACAAAAGAATACTGCAGTAAAATAACAGCATCTCAGATATCTATTAATTAAGAGTTAATTTCAAGTGTGAAATTGTTCCTATGAGTAAATACAGAAAAATATTTTTATTGTATGTTTACAGACATTTTACATTTAGTTGTGGATATTTTCTTATTTGCTGCCATTTATCCATATTTCCCCAGAAAGAATGACAGGAGAAACTACAAACCATTTCTGTCATACTATTTAAGTTGTTAAAGCAGAAAGAGCTGTAATCAGCAAACATCTCTCCTAAGAGTTTAAATAGATCAAGTCAGAGCACACTTACTTCCCATAGACAAAACAAAGCAGTACTCATCACGGAGCATCACTACTGGGTCTTCCATATAGTTACTGTCATAGCACCAACGTCACCAATGTCAAATATATCTTTCTGAAGATCCATTAAATTGTACAAGCATCCAATTTCAAAGTAAG
The DNA here is from genome assembly GCA_035582835.1 of Phoebastria nigripes. Lineage (NCBI taxonomy): Eukaryota > Metazoa > Chordata > Aves > Procellariiformes > Diomedeidae > Phoebastria > Phoebastria nigripes. Next base: position 23,502 of record JAYKAV010000188.1, read on the forward strand.
AGAGCCTGAACCGGGGACAGGGAGGGTGGACTAAAACTGTACATTGATTATTCCCAGCTGTAGTTTATCTCATTACCATTCCATATTCTCCCCTCTCAGATCATGAATGTTTTTAGATTAACAAGAAACGTTTATAAGCAACCTAGAGAATCCTAAAAATCGCTTTGGGCTCCTATCTGTTCCAAAACTCAGCAGAAGAGGCAGGGGCGGGGGGGAGGGGGGAAGACCAGATGAACTTCAAAGAGAAGAAAAGAGTGAGAGAGTGAATACAGTAACACTGATGCAAAGTTCCCAACTCATTGAATATGAAAATTGAGGAATAAGATTCTGGGAATTATATGCCACTTTATGCAGATGCCCATTTTTGCCTTGCATAGTCACATCCTCCACTGCTGAGGAAGCAATTGGCTTAAGCTTTCTAGTAGAAGAGTTACCATCTCTAGAAAAGAGATTAAAAATAAAGATATTCCCCTTCTTTTCAAACATGAATGATTTTGCCAGTGCCAATAGGAGGACTCATGTTGTGACTGAGTGGGGGGTGCTGGTTTTTTTCCAAATTCTGCATGATCTTGACACTTTCATCACCAGGTTTTCACTACCCGAGGAAAGTTTCTTTTCTAACATGCCCCTTGAAAAAGAAGGCAGCAAAATTACTTGCATTTTCCTAGCAAAAAACTCTTCTCACAGAAAAGTCAGAAATATCATATACTCCAAAATGATTTGGAGATAAATTCGCTATGACAATGTCCTATTATCTTTTACTAGCTATTCATATGAAAGAAGCAATTCTGATTATAATAACTGGTGGTACAATAATGTGACATACTAAAGCCTGAAGGTAACCAAGGAATGGAATCCCACCTAAAAAAATTACCGAATTCCTTCCTTCCTTATGAGACAATGCAAGGACTTAAGACTCATTCTTTAAACCATTATTAGATCTAAACTGTCACACATACCCCCTCCCAGTACCAGCAACAAAAAAAAAAAAAAGGGAGAGGAAAAAAAAGGAAAAAAAAAATACAGAAGAGCAAGATCTCCGGAAAGAAAAGGTACTGCAATCAGCTGTCAATAACTTAAGAGGGAGGCAGTCCGGCTATTCAGCTCCTTTGGGTCACTACATCTCATGACCTGAAAGAGATCCCTTAACAAATCAGCAAGCTTTATTAAATGATTTGGTTAGGATCTGTCAGTCATAAAGTTAGAAACCAGTTCTTCACTCCTCAATACAAGTGGTGAAAAGTATGCAAACCTACAAAATTATCATAGATTAAAAAAACTGAGGCAGCCTAAAATTAAAGTGGAAATACTGAATTCCCATTCTAACCAGTTCACAAGCTAAGAAACTACTTAATTAGCTTAAGTAAAGATTATCATGCTGTAGCCACTTAATTATGTGGACACTGAGACAAGTATGGCTATAAAATCAGAACAGATTTAATTTCAAATAAAGTTTGCAATGAAATACAGGCTAGAAAGGGAAACTGAATGACAAAAATTCTTATCACAGTTGTAATCACTCATTTTTCAGTGCACGAAAACTCATTGCACTGTTTGCTGAATTAGAAACATGCAGAATAAATGATCTAAGGTCAAAGAAGCGTTTACTCCAAATCTTTTAGCCAGGAAAATTTCAAAAATTTCTTTCCAGAAAAAGGTTATTTTGGATGCTTCTGACCTCACAAGTTAACTAAATAAACTTGCTTGAGGTACAAAATTTTCTTCTTTCTAAATCTTTCACTATCATGGTAAAACCCTTCAAACAACCCTTCATCCAGTCATTACTGTTTGCTTCTTCTCCATAAGAGATTTACAACAGTTTTTAACTACAGATTAATCTTCCTTCTATTATTTTTTAAATTTATACTAGATCTTCTAGTATTACATAGGGGGGGAAAAAAAAAAACATAGATTGTACAATTTTCTTTCGTATTTCTGAACAAGTAGATTAAACAGCAATTCAGTCTTCTCTCCTGTGGGATATACTATGAAAAACTTATCTGAATATGTGAGAACTTATCTGAATATTCAAGAGTGGAGTCACAGAATAATTAGTGACAACTTTTGAAAGGTTTTTCTTTTATACAGAAAGGTCACCCTGATAAAATTAGCAGTTGGCTTAAAATAAGGAATGGTGGGAAGAAGGCAACGGCAGAGCTGCTAGTGAAATAAGCTGAGATAAGCACAATATTCCGTGCTTCAATGGACTGTATTTCATTACCAACCAAAGAAGGTTTAGAGCAGAAGAGAGCACTAAGACAATCTTTATCTTGCCAACCCTGGAGACTGCAGATACACTAGATTTCTTCCCAAGCTCTTGAGAACACCAGGCCTACAGGTGTTCTGCAGGTGTTAGTCAGAGGTCTTTTCCTACAGAAAAGGAAAGCCAAGGACATCTATAACACTTGTCTCAAATTTACCATCCCAGCATCTAACTTCATGCCCAGAAAGGTGAGCTGAGCCAGGATCCCACTTAAAGTTGGGACAACATCTGAACCATCATTTAGAAAAACTATAAAAATGTGGAGGCCACACAACAGAAGTATTTACATGAAAGACTGTCTGCTAAAACAAACAAAAACCCCACGTGTACCAGAAGCATGAACAAAACAGGAAAGAAGCATGGGAAAATGCAAGAATACTAAAGGGACTCCAAGGTCAATGTGTATTTGGTAGGCAATGAAAGCTGTYGCACATGTGGGCGCACAAACTGCTGGTTACTAAATGTGCTGGGTTTGGCTGGGATACAGTTAATTTTCTTCACAGTAACTAGTATGGGGCTATGTTTTGGATTTGTGCTGGAAACAGTGTTGATAACACAGGCATGTTTTCGTTATCGCTGAGCAGTGCTTACACAGAGTCAAGGCCTTTTCTGCTTCTCACACCACCCCATCAGCAAGGAGGCTGGGGGTGCACAAGAAGTTGGGAGGGGACACAGCTGGGACAGCTGACCCCAACTGACGAAAGGGATATTCCACACCATATGACCTCATGCTCAGCATATAAAGCTGGGGGGAAGAAGAAGGAAGGGGGGGACATTCGGAGTGATGGCGTTTTGTCTTCCCAAGTAACCGTTATGCATGATGGAGCCCTGCTTTCCTGGAGATGGCTGAACACCTGCCTGCCCATGGGAAGTAGTGAATGAACTCCCTGGTTTGCTTTGCTTGCGTGCGCRGCTTTTGCTTTATCTATTAAACTGTCTTTTTCTCAACCCACGAGTTTTCTCATTTTTACTGTTCGGATTCTCTCCCCCATCCCACCAGGGGGAGTGAGCAAGCAGCTGTGTGGTGCTTAGTTCCCAGCTGGGGTTAAACCACGACACTAAAAACCACTGAAAAGGAGAAGATGGATAAAGAGCATTCATGAGCAACACTTTCAAGAAAATACAACTCTTCTGCTCTAAAATTATGTTTATCTCAAGAATTGAGATAGAATCCAGTTGACTATTCCCAATGAGGTAATGTAATGTATACTCATTATCATAAGCATATGCTGTAACCTGCAAAAGATGAAATCACAATTATTTATAAATTAATTTATTACTGAATAATGTTCCAAAGGCTATTCATTTTTATGGTATTAATTTCTATGGTAGAAGAAACAGCAATAGATAAAGCAATAAGTAAAAGAGGAACCTGTAACTAAAAATGCAAATATCATCTTAAGTGCAACCTCGATCTAAAAAAACACCAAACCAAACATTTACCAGTTCTTCAAATTTTCCTGTTATATCCCTAAGTACTCTGGAAGACTATTTAGCTTAAAATGTCACACTCACCACAATAAATCTTCAGACAATTTCCAAATGCTGTCAGATGCCTTGTCTTGATCTAAGATAAAGCATCATTCACCTTGCTTGCTCTTGTAGAGGGATTATAAGCAGGGGACGAGGATTAACACAGTTCTAAAAGTCAGGAGAAGGTTTATACAGTTGTCAGCTAACCAAAACATAGACTTAATCCACTCATTCTGCATACATGCCATCTTGATAAAATGGAGACATCTCACCACCACTCACCTTAAATGACCAAAATGCATAAATGTTTTTAAGTGACTTCTACCCTTAAGTATGTTTTGGGTTTTTTTTCCCCAATTGTGTGTATGTATAATGTCTGCATGCACCTATATCACAGTATGACATTTTCAGGAGCTTTATTATTAAAATATGTTACCCTATAATTCAGAAAATTGAAGGGGGCTGTTATTTTTAACATTATATCCAACTAGATTTAGTCACAAGAAATGCACCACATAAAGAAGCAAAGCAGTAAAACAATTCTTTTCCATCCAGTCTTTTAGAACATTGTTATAAAACTATGTCATATCTACAAATTTCATTCTCCAATTCTGGTAAAGAAAAAAATACAATACATAATCAGGAGTGAAAAGTGTGAGCTAGAGGTGAGAACACAACGATTTTACTATAACTATGAGCACTTTATAAACATGATTTTCAGCTTGGACACATTTGCTTTATTATTAGGTCTGGTCCTTTGCCTCAGTTCTGTTTCTCTTCTGCTCAGTTGAATTCTTCACCTGAATCATGCATTTTCTTTACATATAATTTCATATCAATTATCTAATCAATATACCTTGTATGAAGCCAAAGGAAGTTTAAATTGTAATATATCCTATAGTCAACACAATGTAAAAGGCAAACGAAAAATTTCCCTGCATGTCGTCTGTCACAGATCAGGCTAAACCATCAGTGGAAGTACCACTTGTGGTACCTATAAAGCTGATCACTTTGTTCAAAATGACATTATTCTCTCCAAAGTTACAGCACTAACTCTTTGGACACATTTCTCTTGGCTCTTGAATTCAAACCCCCAAGAAACACCTACTCCAAGTCACAGCAATCCTTGTGAAAAGGAAAGATCAAATCTGAACAGAATGCCAGGGTCTGCTCAGGTGTCCTCCTGTGCCAGCCACAAATCCTACCTACTATCCACTGATTAGGCACAGGTTGTTCTAAAAGGATGCGTAGGTGAGGATCTTCTGAAGGTGGGGTCCTGGTTCTGAGACTGGATATGCATCCCAGCAATTTGTTAGCTGAACTGAACACAGAAAAATCTCTTGGAACTAATCTAAAGCATATCTTTAAGATTCTTTTATTACCACATACCTATCTTAAAACCTAGTAATTCTGTTTATATTTGGATGGTCTAAAGTAAAAACATTCCTGTGAACAAGCTGGCTTAGCTCAGAAAGAGGCATTTCAATTCACAGCTCAAGAGGAGTTATTACTCCCATTGTATGAATCCACAGCTTTTCAGCATAGGAACATCATTCTGATGCAAACAATGCTAATCCACAGACAAACAATACCAAGATACCTCCAAAAAAGTGAGCCCCCAAAAATATTTGTCAAAGATGACCCCATGAATATTTAAGCAATAAGAAGTTGGACATTGCTGTTAGGATGGGAGTTAAAATAAGGGATTTTTTTTTGCTAAAATGAGAGAAAGTAACACATGTGTTTAAAGCAAAAGAATCAAACTGATCTGGGCATACAGATACGGGTCTTGATCCATCCTGTCTGCAGGCCAAAGCAGTAAGCACTATACAGAAAACTCCCCTGAAAAAGTTTGGAAGATTAAGCAGCGACATGAAATTAGAAAACTGTGAAAAACAGATGGAAGGACTGTCCACTGTAGCTTCTGAAGTAATATCTGAATACCCAGGGCTTTCATAGAAGGATAAGCATCAGGCACCATCTTACAGATCCTATTCAAAAGAAAAGGAGTCTACCAGGAAGCCTCTCAACAGTAATAAGGATTCCCAGTTAAAGGAAAGTCTTTTTCAACTAGGCCAAGGAAAGTTACTCTGAAGAAGAGATGTAATATTTCTCTAGAGATTTAATAATACAGGTATCCTCTAGCAGCTAGGTAAAATAACAAGAAAAACTGCTTTTCTAACAGAAATGGTCACACAAAAACATCTTGCTTTAAATGCAGCGTAGAAGTGGAATACCTCACCTATCGCCAAAATAATAGGTATGTCAGGATGGGGCCTTCAAAGGACAGATTTTCTTCATGTTCAAAGGCTGATGAAGATGTCTCCAAGAGTGATTTCGCTCAACTCAGATATCAGCTACTAATGAATATCAAAGTTTGTCTTCTTTCTTAGTAATGCTGACATCACTTTTGCCATTTTCATGACCAAAATTGAAGCAGAAAGACAAAAACTTGAAATGAAAGTAAAGGCGGTCAACACCAAAAGTGTTCCAGGGATTTTTTATCAGACGGTGCACACACTGGAATTCTTTGTGGTTTCTATCTTTTGCAATATATAACTGATAGGTATCATAAGCTCGGCGTAAAAATTCAATCATATCTTTTGCTACCAAGAGTTAAGGCAATCTTGGCTGATTCTGACCTTTTTTGTGCAAATCAAGCACTGCATTTTGAAAGTCTATTACTACTGTAATAGCTACAACAGCAATACAAATAATGATATTGGTTATTTCTTGTAGAAATGAAAGTCTTTTGTAGCCAGTGGAGTAATCAGAGCAATCTGTGCCCTAATGCAAGTAATTTACATGTATCTGTAACATTCTGTAAGGTGCTTCACTGATGCACCAGAGGAAATTCACACACCAGAATCTCATCGTGTAGAAAATCTTGACTATATGTATTTTGAAGAGAACATTCAATAGCATCTAGGTTAAACATTCAACTGAATTATTAAGATGGCCAGGGGAACTTCCACACTCTGCCACATAAGTTCAAGGAATATTATAACTTTATTTTTCTTTTCAAATTATTTCAAGTGCTCAGTAACTTCGTCTACCATGTGAAAGTACCAAAAGCAACAGATTATTCCAAGTCAAATAAATATATTGTGAATAAACCAATTTCCTTGATAATATTATAACAGCATTATAATTCTAAATGTATCTTAAGAAATCTAAATTTTAAATTGAGCATATGACTGATCCGTATCAGTCCAGATTAGACAGCTTTGCCACTTTTATGAGTAACAAATTATTTTTCTTTTAAAGTCCTTGATGCTAGACAAAAGTGCTGTCCTAAATCACAAACGTAACTCTGTAAGTGATATAATATTTTGAAAAACTGGGTAAACTACATTTTGAAGTAAAAAAACCCTTGAGATATTATAAAATGTAAAAATAAATTCTCCAGCTTTTTTAGCTTTATGTCAATGTCAGCTTAAACTTTAAAACCCCAAAATTGTAGATGACATAACACTAGAAATAACTTTTTATAATTTTTGTTGTTTGGGGGAGGTTTTATAATTATTTCAGGTTTTGTTTCAAGCGATGCATGTTTTTTGAAAAGCCTACAGTGCTTGTGTTAATAGTTACAGTAAAATCTAAACTGATTTTTTTATATGCCAGACAGAACTAGTATACTATGTTTTTCAAGCCAAAATACTTAGACGGGGGAAAAAAATAAATCAACTCTTAAATAATTAACTTTTAAACCTGAAGTTTATTTTATGTCTTAACTGAAACTTTAAATTTTGCATTAAAAAACCCCAAACATTTGACTTCAGACAAACCCTTCAAAAGAATTATTTTCTTCAAACATACTAAGCTACTGCCTATCACCATCATAACAACATTGTAAACACAATAACAAATTAACTTCATAATGCTGTTAAAAAATCAGCTAGGAACATAATCTACTTTCCTACCTATATCAAGAGGATGACTAACAAATTAAAACATCGAAAACATAGGTAAGCAGAAAGATAATTGCTTTGACTGCAATTTGGAAAAGCTGAAAGATTAGGGCAGACATCAAAATTTCTGCAGAAAAACCTTTAAAAGTTTTAATGATCAAACATTATTAAGCCTTTGGTTATATTTCCTGTTCTTCTCTGACATTGTCCTAGAGCCTCATGTTGTCACATTAGTTCTGAGAAAAAGAGCCAACTACCAAATCAAGAAAAGCATTTTCTACAGCACCAAGATGTTTTCTCATTTAAGTATTGACCTGATCTGACCCTGCCTGTGAGCGCTGACAGAATCAGATCAGAAGGTGATGTGACTGCTGGCTATGAAAAGCATGATGCATGAAGGCAAGCGCCTAAGCCTGCAGCTCCTTCCTGTGTCGAGCTACTTTAATCAACTTCTAGTATGTTTTAGATGTTCAATTCTGGCTGGATATTTTTGGCATTTCTTTTCATGTAGTTTTAATTAGGAAAAAGAAAGTTTTCAATGGTATGCAGGCATATTAAACAACAGGCACATTCTAATCCCATTTCAAAACCGAATCCAGGAAATACTTTATTCTGTATTCCTAAAATATTTTCATTTTATCAAACCAAATCCAAGCAAAAGATACTTTAAAAACACACAAAGCTCTTGGTAAAAAAAAACTTGTCATGAAGATTTGACAACAAATCCCTCAAAGAACATCTACCAGCCTGGTACAACACGTGTTCCAGAACAGCTCTAGAACTACCCAGAAAACTTGGTTTTCCTCAAGGAAAAAGCAGATCATTCTCTCTCCTCTCTCCCTCTGATCTGTTTAAGATACAAACACAAATCTTCCCTCCAGACTTTTACACATCTGACAATTTGAGATCACTTAACATGAAAAGCTGGACAGAGCTGGGACTGGACTGGGACTTTGTCCTTGTGAACGATGGCATAAAATGAAGCGGTCAGCAGAGTAATTATCTCACTCCTTGTCCTAGCAATTAATTCTGCTATAAGAAATGCCATTCTGACTGATAGACAGTCAAAAGATACTTGAGCTAGAGGCTCATAGGAGGACTGATTAGTTTAATTATGACATAATTTAGGTCCCATTAAGTCATGAGTTCTTTAATGGAGGGAAATAAACTGATTATGCCCTTAAAGAACATCTGGAGATGGCAAAGTGAGAGTAGGCGGATTTATCTTTATTATAAACAAAACAAACATGGCACCAGATAAGCCTAAGAATAAGCTAAGGAGAAGACTTGATTTTTAAGTTGCAAATCTAAACTTTCTGGAGAAAAAAAAACATCAGGCCCTCAAAATACTGTATTCAGAACAGGAAAATGCCTTATTCACAAAGAAGTACATTAGCTTGGTGAATTAATCTATTCAAGTGATTTGGGTTGCTGTGATAAACCTCTCGGAATGGTACACATTACATGATTTCAGCATTACATTGCTTTCATCCTTTGAAGCAAGAACGCAGTTTCCTCATCAAGTGCGAATGGAGAATGAACCCCAGTTGTCACGTTTGAGCAGGGACGCACCAGCACACACTCCAAAGCCTGCTCCCTCTTTGCAGAAAACAAACTATTAAAGCTATTAGGTTTCACAGTAAACATTGCACTGCATATCAAAAAAACCACAATCTATTCTCAATGTCTAATTTTCTTCAAGAAAAACTAATTTCAAAAATCATTTCCTTAACTATAGACTTACATGAAATGATTTTAATTTGAATTTGCATGTGGGAAGAAGATCATAAATGGATGTTTGTAGTCAAAATCCTGAAGCTTTGGAACTGAACTTCCAATTCTGGAAGTCCCCACTGTTCAGCTTGGGGCTCCAATTTTGATTTTTGGTTGGAAAGTCACTTGACCTGTCACTGGGCACCACTGGAAAGAGCCTCGCTCCATCTTCTTTACACTTTCTCTGCAGGTATTTATATACACTGATAAGATCCCCTCTGAGCCTTCTCTAGGCTAAATGGTCCCAGCTCTCTCAGCCTTTCCTCAGGAGAGATGGTCCACTTCCTTAACCATCTTCGTGGCCCTTCATTGGACTCTCTCTAGTAGCACCATCTCTCTCTTGTACTGGGGAGCCCAGAACTGGACACAGTACTCCAGGTGTGGCCTCACCAGTGCTGAGTAGAGGGGAAGGATTCCTACCAAAGACTTTCTTTGGGACTTAAAAACAAAGACTGGTTTCCCAGGACTATCCCTAATAATCTAGAATGTATGCACCTTGTAGGTTTCCTAAGTATTATACAAGCAACATTTTGAGGTGTTTCTATGCATGACCCATTTCACATTTGAGGCATAACTGCAAGACAGATTTTACTCCCATTTTCCTCCAGTAAAGTTATTAGAGGATCCAAAGGAGGATGACTGGCCTTCTTCAAAGGCTATGACTGTTGAAATCACTTGGGAGATTACATTTCTGCAAATAAATAAACAACAGAGTTCTCTTCTAGAAGGAAAGATCTGGACTGCATAGAATTCAAGGGCATACGAAGAATTCCTCACCAGAACATGCTGAAGGTTGTTTTTCCTCTATCACATTAGTAATTCAAAAGACAGAAGAGGTTGCACATGTAATGGATAATAAAGAAATTTCTCCTCATGTGGCAACTGTGGTATTCATTCAGTTACATTCCCTGGAATCCGTAATACATAAGTAATTGTGAAATTCCTGGTGAAAATTCATAGATCTACTGCCAAACCAATTGACAGAATCCATCTGATAAAATTTTGTAGCTGTATATCATATCTATTGCTTAACATTTGTGCTTGACTGTCATCTGGAGTTAGGTCAGAGATATATACCATTTATTCCAGACAAGAACAAGACAATAAACCTGACAGCAGATACCCTAACTTTCAATTACTTGAATTATTTGCGGAGGTTTTTGAGAACTAGGATGGATCTTAGGGTGTCAGTCTACTGGAAGAATAGAAAAGATGGAAATAAAATAATTTCCTTCTACATTCTTGTGAAACCTTCTGTTTGGCTCTTTTGCTGAGAAAAGATGTTCTCTTCTTTCATAAGGTTTTCTCATTACATGGATCTAATGAAAAGGGAACAAAGAGAGGCAGAATGATACAATGAGGTGGTAGAAATACACAGCACCCTTACAGAAAAAGTCCAACAGCTAGTCATCCAAAGTCATAACAATGCATAGTTAACAAAAAGAGAGGATGAGGAAAAGACCAGAGTCGGCATTCAAAACTAGGATGTGACTAATCACTGCACTGCTAGAATTTCAGGTTTGCAAACCACAGCTGACAGCCACACAGAAGAAGCCTGGACCTGCCTCCTGGAGAGCATTATCTAGTAGCTGTTGTAGAAAGCAGCTGACAGTCCAACAATTTCTTAGATGCTGACAGTTAGACTAACGTTGAGAGTGCAACAATAGGTAGAAAAATCTCCTTCAAACAGAGTTGGTGGACAGCACTAACACCAGGGAGCAGACGTGATTTTAGTGATTTTGATTTTCACTAGAACCTCAGAAATGTTGACGCTAGAAAGAATGGTTTATTTTGCCTTGGAATACAGGAGCAAGATCACAGAATCTCAGGCAGAACAATCTCTTGTAGATTGAGCCAAATTCTGAAATACAAAAAGATGGCAGTCTTAAATAAAGTGCCCAGAAAGACCACAGTTCAGAGTGGCCAGAGTTTTGGCTGCTTCTTTTTGTTCCTTGGGAAACAAAGTCCAAGATGATTCCTATAGAGTTCACAGCAACAAATAAGGAAAAACTGTCTTAACAAAAGTTGTGATTTAGACAAGTAAACAATTTTGCTGAAAACAGCCAAACCCTATCTCTGTCAGAATACAGAGAAATGCTTTGTCATTCTTTCTGCCTGTCTTACATACACCTCTGCTCTCTGTAAGCATGCAATTTACCTCTCTACAGTGTTGGACACAGAGGGGGGAAAGAACCAGATGTTTTTAACCAAACTGAAGGTAGTACCAATTTCTTTCTCCTCTGTCTTTGTAGCAGGGGATGTTAGTTTCTGGTACTAGAACTCCTAACAGTAAAGAATTTTAATGTTTTCTGAATAATTTTTTAAGTTATGTCTGCCCTAAAAACAGAACTCTGCAGGAGTCCTAGGGCAGACGATGCATGATTTCTTTCCCCCAACCTAAGTTGGGGAGAGACAAGTCCGAGACAAGGAAAAATACACAGATTACTAGACAAGTAGGGAAATGAACTTATTAGACACAGCCTATGGTTGCTCTACAGCAGAGCTAGAGATGGCATTATCAGCAGAAATTCAAGTGTTTTTTCTAGCATAAGATGTGCCAGCTACTACCTTTAGCAACAAAACCCAAATGCATCACAGACATCTTAATCAAGTAGTCACAGTTTACTGGTGATAAAGTTCTAGTAAGAATATACAACAGCACTATTATTTGCCAGCTAACTCACATAATGGATATTAAAAGAGTAGGAGAGGGATAACAACTCTTCCTAATTTGTCTCCCTTTGACAGCGAAACGTAGTTCCTCTTCTTTCTTTGACCTGCATGATTGTGCGGTTGTTTTGCGCCAGCATAGAGATAATGGTGCACAAGGACAGACTTACGAATGAGTGCTAAAGTTTGAACTGAAGAACAGATGTCATGGAAAACAAAATATGCGTTTTTGCCAAGTCTACTAAAGATCTCAAAAAGATGCACTGGTTTGATCTTTTGCTTTTGCTTTTCAAGAGCATCACCAATGCCAGGTGAAAAGTTAATTCCCAGTAAAATTCCAATACTCCGAAGCTGACAAAAAAAGATGGTCACAGGGCTAGCATTAAGGAAAAAAAAAAAAAAAAAAAAAAGAAAAAAAGGGAAAAAAGTGCATCAAAAGGAAGAATGGTTCTAAAAGTCTCATTGGAGCATGTCAGCATAGGGAATAGTCCTGGTAACATCAAAGGCTTTTGCCAGCAGACAGCCATTTAAAAAGATGGATGAGTTCACAGTTTCCAATTTTCTCACCTTCCATCAGAGAAAGTAAAGTACATAAACATGCTTTAGCTAGCCCAGACAAATAAGGAGCATCAACATGAGCATCAGTTTCCAGTATGACAAGTTAATACTCTGAGGGGGCATCTTCTGAAATTTTTATACAGATCAGGATTAAATATGACCCCCCTAAGGTCTCTCAGACAAGGGAAGGACAGCCTACATTACATAACCCATGCTCTTCCAAACCTCTAAAATTATGAAGAGAGAACAAAGGAAAGATCTAACCTAAACACACCAAGATACTGTTTCTTCCTCCTCTACCATAAAGCAAACCAATCTACATCTCACAAGCTAGTTTGGTGATTTATGAAATCCTACAGAACACACAGTTTAAATCAGTAACTTTGCAGGAATAATTCACATGTTCATTCAAAATTAGTATCTCCTACATATACACAGCCCAGGCTGGATAGGGGATCTTATCTTCTGCAAACACAGCGGACGTCCAAGTTATGCTGTTGGYAATGGATAGCACTATCAAAGCAAGTCACCTGAGATTTCCCTGACAAGATTTTCCTCCTTACTTAGTCCTAAAAACGCRAGAAAAAAACCTCAGGTATCAGCACACCCAAAAGATGCAAATTTCCAAAGCACTTCTGCATCTAAGTGACGTGTTCCACAAGTGTCCGCACACACCCAGGACCTCAACAATAAAAATGTGCAGATGCGTAAGAAATGGGAGACAAATAAGACTGAAAACATGATACACTCTATCCTCCAGAACAGTGGGTTGATTTCTGGAAAGTAATTCTCAGGAGAGATAAAAAACAAAAGATAAAAAAACAAAAGCTCACCAGAAAGCAAGAGAAGTCCTTTTAGAGACAGACTGGACCTGAATGACTGAGATTGTTCAATTCAAAAACCAGACTAATAAAAGAGGCCCCAGGTGATCCTAATCACCCTCTTCTATTCCAAAAGACTGTTCAATAGAACTGAGGGACAAACCACTGAAAGAGAGCTCTCATATTTTCAGTACACAGTTAACTGAGGCTGGAGGGGGCAGTGTGGACACTGTGATTGAAATTGAGATTAGACATTTATACTGGAAATAAATTATGTTAAAACACCTAATCATATCAAAAATCTTACAGCAGGTTTATAGGTTTTTGTTTAATAAAAGGAGGTAAAACTTCACAGCAGAAGACAAACTAACTGCTAGTGCTAGAAAGAAATTTTCCAAGGAAAATATCCTCTAGCTGTCCATTAATCTAATACTGTTTTCTATTATTAAAGATAAAGAACTGGTCTCTGACTTAAGAATTGCAATTCCTCTCTTCCTGACTGACGCTTAAAATTAGAATGTCATCCAAAGCATGCTAATGATATAAAAGTTCTCATAATGAAGAGTACTAATAATATCACCATGTAGCATGCAATATATACGGCTTAGTCTTTGTAGCTATGGAGCTGTGCTCATGGAAGTTTGATTCTTTAAATATATAAGATTTTCAGACACCAGACCTGCTTTGACTTGTAAAAAGACACTCAATCCTCCCATTGCTTTTGCTAAAACATCACAAATGCCTCAGCATTCAGACGGTACTTGCTGAGCCTATTAAAACACAAAACATAGGTATTTTTTTGCAGTACAACAGCTGAGTTTGCTATCTTCAGAGAGAAAATTTAGTAACACCGATTACTGCATTATATAATCCCATTTTTGCACCTGTTTTCTGGCATTTTAGAAACCCATTTTCTCAATACTTGACCTTCCTACTATGACTACTTCAAATGTTGAGAACTAACATGTCTAGGTACCCAAGTTTAGTCAGGAAAAGTACGGGATGATGACATTTAAATGGTACCATGTTGCTTTTAGAAAAAGCAGCAAGTAAAACACTGATCACTGCAAGTCTAATCTTACTATTAGAAATAGCCATGCTGCTTTTAAATTGAGCATCCTTCTTTAAGCATACTAACATTTCTGTATAGCTTTGGCATTTAAGAAGCATGCAAAATTCTAACTGCATAAAACTGTAATGCTTTAACATATTTAGAATTATATTCTCTCAACATCAGCACAATTCAAAGCAGGAGAAACTCCAGTTATGCCGGGTCATGGTACCATACAAATCAAAGTACATCCCCATACATATCAAATAAAGTCATTATATTCTTCCTCTCTGGTTTGCTGACTTTTGACAGATTTTTTTGTTTTAGTACTATTCTGAATAATGAGTTCTGTCACACTTTGGCCAAATGTAGCACATKGTACTAAAACTAAGACAGAGTGAGCAAAAAACTGTTAGGACAGGAAAACATAAACAACTTCCCTAGTTGTAGCTCAAACCACGTAATTCTTACAGTATAAAGAAATCCTACTGAAACAAATGGTGCCATTTGGAAGCACTCATGAATACATGGTATTAGATGTGTAATATTACACTACGGCAACCTTGGACCTTAGATTAGGACAAGTAATGAGCCACCGCTTCCTTAGCACAACGGGAAGTTGCAGATCTGGATTTCCCGCAACACCTGACATCAGAGACGGCTAGCAGCTCTTAAGAAACACTTTTTCCTGGATTAAAATGAGAATGTTAAAGCATTAAATGATGCAAATAACAGTGATTCAAACTTCTGATTCAACACCCCTAGTACAATGGTCTATAATGGCACACTGTCTGCCTACTTTTTTCTTCACATTTTTAGCACCAAGGAGAAATATACTATAGACGTGACACCCTTCTAAGAGACATTCACAGCCATACTTCAAAACTACTTAAATTTCTTCAAGAAGAAGATTTAAACAAAGAAAAAAAAGTGGCCATTATGACCAAGTTTTCTAGTGTGTCTAAAAGCTTAAACGAAAGGCATAGCATCCATTCTGCTTTCTGCAGGCAATACCTGTTACTCACATGAGTAACRCATACAGAAGGTATGCCTTGGAGCACCAAGCATCATAAAAAAAAAATTTGTGCTGTAAATTACCTACAAAATTGTCTACTGCTAGCTCTTACCCCAACAGGAAGAGCAAAGGAAATGAGAATTTAAAATCCATCCGCAATGACACCTACTGGAAGGGAAAGGATTGATGACTCAGGCTCACATCTGCCCTTCATTCTCCTCAAATTCTCTCATTGATCTCACAGCACCACTAGGCTTATAAAGGCATCCTTAGATGCCTATTTAAGAAATAACACCAGCACATTTCTTCTGCAACATCAGTTTGTAATTTTTTTTTTTTTTATGAACTTCATCACCTGGTAACATTCACTGCCAAGTGAACTATTGAGCTACAGGAGAAGCCTCAATTTTGCAAGAAAAGCTGGTCTTTTAAGATTATCCTAAAAGTTGCATGAGTTACAGGCAGGCCACTAATCCCCCATGTAATCGCCACCTTTTAAACGTGAGCCAAAGGTCTACCTGCTGCAGATTAACCTCCTCCACAGCCCAAGCACTTCAGGGCACACACGAGATTACTCCTTCTCCTCCCGCCGGCCCTTTGACATTCAGGGGCGGCCGGGGACCAAGCAGCGACCCTCAGGCTGCCGTGCCGCGCCAGGCACCCCGGCGCACAACCGCCCGTACAAGTTTCGGCACCGCGCACCGGTGGCGGCAGGGGGGACACGACACGGCCCGTTAAACCCGACAGCCAAAAGCCATTTCCAGGCTGTTTCTACCCACGGCGAAGCCCGGGCGGGGGTGCGCAGGGGGTGAGGAAGCGCCGACTGTCCTTGATGCATTTCAGTCCGCTCCCCGGATCTCCACAGCGTTGACTGGACGCGGGAGGCGGACTGCCGGCGCAGCCCGGGACGGCACCTGGGGCAGGCGGCGGCGGAGGGATACTCGCACCCCGCTCCAGGGGGGCGGTAGGAGCGGGCGGGGGACGAGCCGGGCTGTGGGGCCGGGGCGCCGGGAGGGGGCCGGGGCCCGCGGCGGGATGCGGCCCGGCGGCCCGCGGCGGCGGCGGTACCTGATGATGTCGTCCTGGTGCCCCAGGTAGAATTTCTGCCGGTGCTCCCGGGGGCTGTAGACTACGCCGACCCCCGCCACGAAGTAGACGATCTCCTTGGCCGCCGTGTAGTAGAGGTTGTTGCGGCACTGGTGACCCCGGTAACCGTAGACCCACTCCAGCCGCAGGTGGCAGCTCGGCGCGCTCCGGTCAGCCATGTCCCCCCGCCCCCGCCAGCCGGGTACGGCTCTCTCCCGCCGGAGACCCCGCGGGAAGGGGGCGACGGGTCGGCCCCCCCCTCCGCTCGGCTCGGCGTCCGCCGCGCTAATCCCTGGCCGCCGACATGAATGCCCGCCGCCGCCGCTCGTCCGCCGCCGCCTCACAGAGGGCGCCGCCGACCGAGCCCGCCCCGCCGCCTCGCKCCGCCAGACATGGCTGCACTGAGACACCGCCCGGGACGCGGAGCGAGGGCGCGGCGCGGCGCCGCTCCGGCCCCCCCGCGCCCCGGCCTGCGCCTGCGCCGAGGGCAGCGCCGTCAGGCGGCGAGGCGGGCTTGCGGGGCGGTCGGCGCTGAGCGGCGGGAGGCGCGGGCCGAGGCGCCGCGGTGTGGAGGTGGCGGCGCGGGGAGGGGGCAGAGCGGCCGCCGAGCAGTCGCGGAGAGGGGGCAGGAGATAACAGGCTTCACCATCGCGCCTTCTTGGGTTTTGGGGGGGCTTTTTTATTTACAATTTTCTTTTTTTGCCTTTTTTGTTTTTCCTGTTAAGCGAGGCTCTGTCTTCTTCCCCAAGTTTAGTTTTATATTTTTACTGCCCCTTCGGGGAATATACCGGTTCCTTGCCTTTCCGTCGACCCGCTGCCGCCCGGCTCTCGGCAGCCGCTGGGGCTGGATGAGTCCCTCCTCAGCCGTGTGTGGAAACCACCCCCCACCCCGCTCTCACTGAGGGCCCAGCGGCACACCAGCTCCATTTCCTCCGAGAAGAAAATGTCAACTGTAATTTTTAACGACTAATATTTAACCCTTTAACCCCACCGCCTGCCTCGTACACCACACAAAAGTCACTTCCCCATCCATGCCTTATTCCTCATGACACAACTTCTCATCCTTAGATCTCAAAGTGTTTTACATGGGAAAGTCACCGTTTCCCGATCTCACAGATGGGGAAGCGACTTCTCTGTGCTGCGTGAGGCAGCAATGCAGGGGAGCCCCCCGCCACGTCCAAAATTTTGATCAGGAGAACATGCTCCTTCCCAGCTTTGTCACACTATATATAGAGTACCTAGCCGGCTAAATAAATGTACATCACGTGATCATGCAAACAATTTTGCACTATAAACTTGAATACTTGTTGTAAAAGCTCCTGGATAACTAGCCTGGTTTGACAATTGAAAATAAACCAATCATTTTCCTATTACTTTCAGCATAGAGATTTGGCTTTCCAAGTGTATGTATTTTGGCAGGATTTATTTTTACATCTGCATTTCTTTAACTTATATTTCTCTTCTACTACTTCATTGGTCATATTGACATTTCTTCCACAAAACATCTACTTCTAACTAGTTACTTCATGTTGGAGACATTTTTCCGTGCTACTCTATTTACGTTTTAATTAGTGGGAGTTTTTCCTCTTAAATCTTTCTTGAGTAAACTTAATACTATATTATTCCTTTCACTGTTTTAGAAAAATAATTATTTTGTAAAAACATGCATTTAAGCATTCTAGTCAATTAGCTTTATATTAACATATTTTCACAGTCTCTCACCGAGAGACGATATTTTTCTCAAGCTCTGACAATAAGGATTTTCATGACACCAGGATCCGATGCAGCTTTCAGACCCACACATTTATTGAAAACAACACAAGGCACATAACAGAAGTCTGCAGGGAGATTCATGCAGCCTGAAACTTGACTCAAATGTAGAGCCAAGGAAACTTCCCCTTCCATGAAAAATTTAAATTTTTTTTAAAGAAAGAAAGAAAAGGGCTTTTATCCCTAATCAGGACAAAAAGTCATATATATTCACCAACAGGTAAAGTAAATGTTAATTCCACAAAAATCATAAGCAGTCTTTTTCCCTGCTCTTTGCTTCCTAAACAGCCAGAGCACCTTGGAACCCGGGTAGCCGCAGTTTCTCAGGAGTCCCCAAGATGGGAGACTAGCCAGGGAAACAGACTGGAAAATTCCCAACTAGCTCATCTTAGAAGTACAATATGTATTATTCTTTCTAATCTGATGTTAACTCTGCGTGGCTGTTCTGTGTTGCTATCCCAGCTCTTTTCATGGGAAAGGTGGTTACAGAAAAAGTCTGTAACAATGATGCTTAGTCTCATTCTGGAAATAATATGGAAAAGGAATGAACACTGGTTTCCTTTTGAAAAACAACCCAAAAAAATTCACACTTCTGCATTGCTTCCCCTTGAATTCCACAGGATGTTTTGAGTGTCGATATACATTTAATCAAACTGCTAGTAAGATTTTGTGCAGTTCCATAAAGTTACAAATATATTGAGGCTAAAAATAAGATTACAACTGCAAGACTGTTCCCTTCATAAGCTGATGCTTATGAGGAAGTGGGTTTGAAAAATACTGAATGTACATGATGACTGAAATAACTTGTTTCAAGCTTTTAAATGTTAATTGGATTGATTATCAGCAGGCATAGGCATTTGATACATATTTGACTTCTGCTGTTGTAAAAGCTCATTTGAAAGTGGGAGTATTTTTGTGGTATAAATTAAGAATATATTAATTTTTTCTTTATGGCACATTTATTGCATATTTAAACACGAATGTACAAAAATACATCATCATGGTGTCTCTACTTTCTTCTACTCTATATAAATACATACTTTTGTTGGGTTATTACTTAAAGTGAAACTCTGGACCTCTTGAGATCAATACTAATGTGTGGTATTAACTTCAGTGGAGCTAAAATTTTAATCTTGTAGTCTTATTTGCAACTCAGAAATTAGAACAAGAGAGTATTTGGTTAGTGAAAGTGAATAGGCTGTTTTCAGCCACACATTCCAAAACCACTGTTACTAAAACTGAAAAGAGAAAACAGCAATCAGGAAGAAACTTTAACATGTAATGACATTGGCTCTAACTGGAAGTTGCAGATCTTATTTCCTGTAATGAACAGGAGAACCCAACACTGTAGTCAGAAAAACTACATATATGCAATGCAAGGAGGATGGGAACAGCTGCATGTCACACGCCACACAAACAGCCAGTATTTCCTTTTGATTGTTCCGGAATTGGCTACCATCCTAAGATGAGGAAATGCCTGAGAGAAAATTCCAAGAGGAAAACTATTCATTGTTGTAGTTTGCTAACCTTATGCCTATGCATAAGGGGTGCAAGTGAAAGTTTACACACTCAGCATCTATTTTTGCCAGGAATAGGAAGCAGTGTAGCATCACAACCTCTTCCTCTACCCTTGCTCTGTCTAGCGTTCCCACTCAGCTCTAACACACGTAATTCCTTTGTCCTCTACCAGCCTGGGCGTCTCCACACAGTATCACAGGTACTGGGCAGCCATCGCCTCAGGAGCCACCAGGACCCATGACATCCCCCCATCAGCGTTGCATTCTTGTATACGTTGCACGTGTACACTAGGACTCTGACGCCAGTCCCTCTCCATTCTTTTTCTTGGTAGATACACAAACTGAGCGTGGCCTGTCCTTGTCGAGCTCTTCCAAAGCCTGTGACTCCCCTCCCAGCCCTCCTGCCGTCCCTGCGGCCCGGGCGGGCCGAGGACGGTGAGGCCGAGCGGGGCGGGACGGGCACGGCGCGGCCGAGCAGCCGGACGTGCTGGCGGGGCCGGCGCTGTCCGCGGTGCTGATCCCGGTAGGCAGGCTGCTTGAGGCCAGGCGGTATTCGCAGAGGGAGGAAAGGCGTGTTTTATTAGACCTATGGTTATAGCGGGAAATAAACGAGTTTTTAGCCAAATAAGACATTTTATGTGCTTCCAGTAAGGTATTTTACAAGTGAAACATGGTGTTTAGCTGTTTTGCCTCAGCTGCCTATGATGGGTTTTATATCTTTCCTATGATGTCAGATACATCACTGCAAATTACGTTTCGTTAGTATACAGCGACACAACTACATCACTTCTCTAAAAAAAGTCAAGTAAGTGGCATTTTAATGTCTCACAACGCACGCTTATAAGAAGATGTACTTCCTAGCATATTGTAAATATATTTACAATGTATCTTATGTTCTGCTAAATGGAACAAGGCTTAAAGAAGTGATTTCTTAAACAAATGCTCTTGGAACAGCTAATTCCAGAGCACACAAGATGAGGGATTATACTCTGTTAAGTCCTAGGTAATACAGAGTAGCTGGTTCAAGTAGTAATTATATAATACGAAACACATGAGCAACAGTGACAACATTAATTTCAACATCCTCGGGGATAAAAAGGTCTCAGTCTATTATGGGAATGCAATGTCTGAAAATAATATTTTGCAAAACTAAGAAACCTATTTAAGAGAGAAAGTAATGAGAATTACCTGCTACCATTTAATAGCACTGAGGCAAACGCTAAGGATCACAGAGGCCTGTTTACGACTGGACAAAAATAAGAAGTCAAGGAAAAAAGACAGCATCACAAACTCAAACACTATTTGAGTTAATTCTTTTTCAGAAAATGGAAAATTTAACGAGAGATTTTATACCATATCAGCCAACACGTAAAATGCAAGTTAATAAGAAATGTTAAAGGACTAAGATATATTATTAAATTAAAAATAGAGATTTTTTTTTTTTTTAAAGTAACATTAGAAGTAGGAAGCCTTTAAAATAATCAGTAGGTCTACTGCATCATCAAGAAGCAAAGGAACCAATTAAGGTTAAGAAAATGGCACAGAAAAATAGTTATTGATTTCTTCACATCTCTCCTCAACACAGAAGAGTCTGGGAAATACAAGATGGGAGCACATACATGGTCACAGAAGGAGGTATCTTTATAACAAGGTGCTGGCAAATGATGAGCTAAAGAGCAACAAGCCACGAGTACATTATACTGTACCTCCAAAATTCTGATAATTTCAAAATGTTGCAGCTGACATGCTGTGAAGGGAAAAATCCAATTGCTTTTTAAAATCATGTCCTATGTTGAAGCATCAATCAATACTGTAACCCTTTTAAAAGGAAGTTCTCTTATAAACTTGGTAAGTACGAATCCATATATTTTCTTTCGGTACTAACTGATAAACTAGATACAATGGTTGAAATGAAAACAAAACAATTATATGTGTATGAAATTAAGTATTACAGACATTAATTTGTCCTGCTTCTGCAAGATAAATTACACATTGATAATCACTTTAATTGTATTCATTCATAAACATTCATTCTGGGCACTGGAAGAAACAGGCACCCTATTGAAAAGGCAATGAACATGTAATTTTCACAATGCAGACAGCAACTAGGGCTGCAATACGTTTATTCACGGAAATTTGATTTAGAAATGTCCTCACATAATGGTTTCCTAACATAGGGCTGGTAAAGGGATGGACAAGATACAAACATTACTGAAATTAAATTCATCCATCATTAGTATAGAAAGGAACAACTTCTTCTGGACATTCTAAAGCATAAATAAATCTATTTAGGACAGGAAGTGATACAAGTACATCAGTAAACAATACCAGCTGAAACTGCAGAGGGAACACAATTACTGAAAACTGTATACTGGCTTCCTCAGCCGTGACATTTTTACCAAAAGATCTTGTTTTAGGGTCTCTCCCGTAATCCAAAGTTCAAATCCTCTCTCTTTTGAAACTGAGAGAAGGGTTTCTACCATTATTTCAATGGCAAAAATCTCATTCTAAGAATTTCCATCACAACACATTGGGTTTTTTTTCCAAATAAATGCAAAAGAACTTCTACATTTAGTTCTGGATTTGAAGTTGCTGTAGTAAAATGATGTTTAACATTAGTCTCAGAAGTTAGGCATTTGTATTCTTTCTTAAAATGTCTATCACAAACTTTAAAAATTGGCCCTAAAATCTGTGTTAGCACATGGGAACAGTTCACTAAAAAAAATTCTTTTTAGTCTATAAACAATGAAAAAACTACTGTGTTTCAGACTGCCAACAATCTGACACCAGAATGCATTCTGAAGTCACTCAACGGAGCACTCAGTTTCTTTCAGCAATGACATTGTGTTTACACAACATGGCTCTAATCACCACACACACTTGGATCTAAATAGCTTTTTTTCAGCTTGCATTTTATGCACAATTATATGTGTACTGAAGCAATTCATCTAGGTGATTTGAAGAACTTGTATCAAGCACCAGCACTTGATATAACATATGACAACCTAAACAGGCTTAAATGAGGCACATAAAGAGAGGCTGATTAAATCCCAATGCATTTTCTATCAATAGACTTATGATGAAAATCTGATTCTGAACTCTCAAAATCAGTTGATTTCAACTGTTGACTAAACTAAATATAGAATGCAATTTATTTTAAATTCTACTTATGTGACAGCTATCTCTGGCTCCATCTTATGATATGATCAAAAACAATGTGAAGCAACACCTTGTTTGCATGTAGTGGTAATTTTTTTACCTGTTTTCAATTTTTTCTTTACAACTAGGATAGTGTGGGATGATCAACCCCAAAGCATGTTGTTAATATCTTTTGGGGGACAAATTAATATTTCAGCTGGCTGATGCTAATTATTTAAAATTAAAAAGATTAAAAATTGTCAGGTCAAGATGACATCTTTTTACACAGTAGTTGACAAGGTTTTCAAAATATAATGCACAGTACTGACTTCGCAAAAGCTCTCAAAAAGCTTAGCTGTCAAAAAGAATCATGAAAGAGCTTAGCCTTAAGTCACTACATAGAATCAACATACAATAATGCAGGTTTATCAAATATGACATCATTTACCAGTGATAATACAAATATTCAGAAGAACTGAAGGAAATAAAATATTTGAACATTAAAAAAAGTAACAGTATTAACTCTCATAATGCTGAGAAACTTAAAAAATAGCATAGCACTATTAATCCAGCAGTGGAATGCAAATCTTGAATTAATTCATTTCATTGTATGACTCTCTACTATCAGATTTGACTAAGCAGTGGAACAGATTGGTTAAGGACTGGAATAGGTGGCCCAAAGAGGTTGTGGATTCCCCATCCTCAGAGGTTCTCTAATCTCAGCTGGACAAGGCCCTGAGCAGCCTCATCCAACTTCGAAGCTAATCCTGTTTTGAGCGGGAGGTTGAATTAGACAGCCTCCAAAGATCCTTTCCAACTTAAATCATTCTCTGATTTAGATACTCAGTTCTGTAGGCTGGTTCCCTACAGTCATACTGCACTTAAGTCAGTCTACTGACTGAAGTAAAGTAAGCCTACTTTAAGGACAGCAAATACTTCATTTTAAGTGATCCCAATTGTAAAAGAAAATATGGGCAAGAGACTGCTACATGATATAACTTTTTAGTGTAACTTACTGCGCACAAGCCTCTATAGAATAGCCGCTCCTCGCAGTGGGAAAATAGATATTTTTCCCACATTTTTGCTCTAAAAATGATAAATTAATAACAAAACAGATTAACACTCCTAAAAGGAARCAAGTAGATTTGTAGGGCACCTACATAATTTTTTGTGGGAACTAACAGGTATATAACAAATGATGATGCTGGAATGGCTTTGTAATTAATACAGTAGACTGAGTACCAGGAGATCTGTATTCTCTCTCCACCACTTTCATATATATATATACATATGAGCAAACCCATTTACATCAAGCTTTTCAGATATGACTGTTAACTTAGTATTATCACCATATTACCCATTTTTTTTAAGCTGAGCATCCAGTCATCAGTGGATCCTCTGCAATTTTTTGCAACCTATCTTTAAATGGAAATAACATACCAGCCTTTTTCATAGGCCACTGTTTTTTTTATAGCTGCATTGATTCCTGCTAGTGTGATGAACACCAATCTATATTCAGCACAGCATACAGAGCATCTGCATCAAACAAGAAATAGTGCCTCATATGAAACACTAAAGATAAAAAGGAAGGTAACAATCTCACTTGAAAAACATCCTCTTCATCGTGTACACTGAAGGTGTGGATCTGATCACAAAGATTGTATTCAGTCCATGTGTAAATAGAACAGGGCAGACCTAAAGTCATATGAAGGTTAATGGCTTGGGACCTGAACAGTATTGCCACTTAAGTTCTGTTATCAACTGCTGGATGGTCCCTTTTCAGCTCATATCATGTATGATCAGCAAGAAGCAGCAATATTCTTATTTATGATAGCAATAGTTGCTATTGATGCATATTGTTGTCTTGGCTGGTCACAGAATGAAACCTGCAGCTGTTACTGCAAATTACTTTCCCTAATGCTGAATCTAAGCCTCAGCACAAAACTCTGCTCTTAATGCAATTTCATTTGCATGACCTCTCCTCATTTTCTACAGTCAGTAAGAAATGGGTTCTACATGCAAATATTACGTGAACTCAACTTCAAATGGCAGGGTCCTTGCTGAAAATAGCATGTAAAGAGGGAACTTCCTCTTTGTGCTCTTCTGCCACAACTACGTGTCTTCCCAAAAAGCAGGCACTTGGCRTGGCCTGATCTGTAGTCCTGTTCGGGTTCATTCAAAGCACACAAAAGAAACCTCGCTCTACGCTCTGTTGCTCTCAATTCTCTCAACATCAAATGTATCTGAATCATTAGAATGAACCCTTTTTGCACGTCATCTTTCATGATGCCAACTCTTGTTCAAAGGCAAGCCAGACGTCTCTAGCTGAGGCAATCTACAGGTAGACATGTGGTAACACCAAAGTTCATTTTCAAGCCCTTGTTAATTGTATTGAGCAGCAAATTACATCTTTCATCTGTATTCTTACATCTTGAGAGAGATGAGTAACTGACAGAAGCAGTAGCCTGCATCTGAATGACTTGGCTACTGAGGGATACAGGACATTTCTCCACAGAGTTGCATAAAAAATTTTAAGATACCAACAGAATTTTAGGAACAATTTTTAGGTTCTATTCATCGTTTTATCATAAGAATGTGAGTTCATGATGAGAGATAAGGCCTGAGAATTAGCATTCCTAGTTTAAGAAACAAGTATGATGGCTTGGTGCACAGAAGACCTCCATGGGAGGCTTACAGAGAAAGCCAAAGTCAGCCTATAGCGTCTATGTTTTTAAAATGAAAGGAGTCTTAGATATCGGTGGATCCTGTCCTACTCTCCTCTTCCATACGCACTTTGTAAGAAGCTAATTCATGTATCTCATACTCATAGTTTAAATGTTAAGAAACTGATGCAGAAGAGCCATAAGAACATTTGGAAAATGCAAAGCATTTTAGGCATACCAATAGTTTATTCTAGAGGAGTATGTAAAGGAGAAAAACATTAAAAACATCTATCCTTTCAGAGCCAGTATTCAGTATCAGTTTACAGCATCCTTGTCAGTAGGAAGAAAAAAACTGTATTAAAATAAAAGGTGAAAATGCAAAGCAGATTTAAATCTCTAAGCAACATTTAATCTTGACAAGTAATTCAACAATTAATTGAAACACAACTGAAATCCAGTACACAGATATAGATGTCAACAAAACCTACATTTTATAAAAAGTAATTATACAAACCCATGTGTTTTATGAATAAAGATAAACAATAATGGATTCCTGATATTCAGTAGAGTTCCCTGATATTTTCATTTAGAAATAATTATAATAAGAGTTCTTATTGTAGCCTACAAAGGACTAGCGTACAGAGTTGCAACCACTTGAAGCCCCGAGAGCAGAAAGCTTTGATGTAAAAAACTTTTGCAGAGTCAAATTTCCACTGACCTTTGGCTCAGACTCACCCAGTCCTACTTCGAGATAGAGAATGGCTTTAGAGAAATGGGGTATGTGGTACACTGCAGAACTATGCACTAGACAGGCGTTTGTCTTTGTGGGAAATGAGAGGAGCAAGTTCCTTTTTCATATTCATGTGAATCAGTAGCGGCAACTGCCCAGAGACAGTGGCAGGAGCAGGAGATTGCATTCTAGGCCAGCATCTGATCAGCTTTGTTACTGGCCTTCTGTACTTGCTCTTTTATATACACCTCAGCTCTGCAGAAAGGCAATTGCTGGGCTTTTTCCTTTTACTGTTGGCATCAGCCAAATGCATTCGGTACGCTTTTTTGGGATAAGCATCAGCATTTGCAATAGAGGCTGGTACCAGATACCTCAGCAGACAGGTTGGACTCATTAGCATCCAGGAAGGCCATATCACCAGAGCAAACACAGCAGCTCTGAACCAGGCATACGTGTGTAAAAGCAATACTGCTCACCTGACCTCAAGGAAACTAAAAAGAGCAGGGGTCTTTAAAGGCCAAGAGGCCAGCAGCAGACCCTCAAGGAAATAGAGCAAAAAATAACCTACATTTTGTTTTCCTCTACTGTAGAGACCTTATAGCAGGGCTCTAAAACACCCTTATTATATAGCTGGACATGAAATATTTTCAATTCATCTATGCTTCTCAGAAGGTGACATGGAAAAGACTATTTACAAGCCTGTGCTCGAACTGTGCAGAATGACCTGAGGCTAACTAAAGTGTACGGCTGCCCATGCTCATGGCCTATTGTAAAAGTTAATGTTGCTGTTAACTAGGAGAAACATAGAAAAAAGGATATGAAAATTCCTCTTAGTCTCTTCCCGTTACTCATCTCAGTATTAGTCTGGGAGTACTGCAACTCAGAGTCCAGGAAAGGACAGCCAGAGCTATAGTGGCTCTGTTCGTCAGCTCCTGTTTTACTTCCTCTGTCAATCCAATTCCCCCTCTTTTTCTCATATGCTATAGGAAAATTAATCAGCACTACCAACCAGCCCTACAGTTAGTCCTACACCATGGTCAGGGTTTGTTTATATCCCAAGTCAGCCAGGAAGTTTACACATGCCTTCAAGGACTTCTGTATTCCTGCAAGCAAAGTTTTCCTATGTAGTCTTATTTCATATACTCCTTAATGTACTAGTTGCCATGTACTGGCTTCAAAAATCCTGTTATCTGTGCCCCAGAAAGTGGGTAGCAAGTATTAGAAATACTCACCGGACTACCCATCTGATTTCTATGCTGTGTTTGAGATTTTTTGCACAAGCATGCAGGAGTGCCTCTACACATGCCAGAAATAAGTATTCAGATCCAGATTTATTTGGAAATAAGTATCATAGGCAAATGGATAGGGTGAGTTTCTCAGTTGAACAGGTATGAAACTTCTCCCAATTTTACATGTCACCTAACTTCAGCTGCAATGGATTACGTCTTTCTCCTTCCCTGAAGGCAGTCTGGTCATGGGCCCTGAATCTATTCCTGGCTGTTTAGCTTTCATGAAGTTACACTGGAGGGGGACTGCCATACAGGGCTCTACAAAGCACACAAAGAAAGACACCGGGACTTTGTGTGTCTTATTCCAGGATTTTAGTAAGTTAGAGAATTGGAATGTGGCCATCCACAGAGATTATTATTTGGAGGAAGTACTAGACTGGTTAAAAGGTTCAAATTTGGGGACTTCGATAATCAAGATAAATGAGAGCCCCCATATGAAAAAGCTCAGAACACTCACCTACGCAGGAAGTGAAAGCCAGCATTACCAGTGGAAAAGACTTCAAAGGTGATATGCATAGGATGATCTCTGTGCCAATACCAGAGACAGGCCAGGATATAAGCGTGCCAAGAAAGCACACCAGCAGCATGCTTGGGGATTTGGCCTTGCCTAGTAGCAGCAGCAGACTGTGACAGACAGAATGCATTTTTATGCCTGCTACTGAGGTAGGACTGGACTCCAGGGATGCAAATGGTCAAGGGGATTGGCCTTACTTGAAAGGTAGGACAGGTTGAATTGTGTAATTTTATATCTAAGTAAGTGCTCTGCTCATACAGAAATCTGTCCATATTGGATTGAGTCTTCTTTGCAATGTTTCTCCAGGATCAGGACATACTTTTTAGACAGCCGTTTCCAAGAATAAAACAGTGCCAGTTTAGAGAATTGATGTTCTCTAAGATTTTATGGAGGATGAACATAGATATTCTCAGGTCTATGTTCATCCTCTGAATAGTGCATGTAGAGAGGCAGGCACATGAGCAGGGACTTATACATACTGTAACCGCTGGCTTGGGTGGACACACCTTTCTCTGTCCATCTTCCCTTTTTCCTACCCTTATACAAACTTGTCTGTCTAGAGCACTTATCAGTGAAATGTTCAATGCACCATGTGTAGCTTCTGGAACGCAGACAAAACTGCGATGTGATCTGGAAGCAGGAGGTGACTGACTGTGTTTCTATTCGACATGCTGGCAGGTAGGCCATGAAAGTAAATGGTTTGATAAAAATTTCCAGAATCACAGTTGCTTTACATTTGGAGCTATATAAAGGAAATAATCAAAGGCTCTTGCTCATTTAAGTATTGCTGACAAATTATTACATATATTCATCTTTCTTTGAACTTTGATCTAAGGTACAGTTTTTGGTTTTATGATTTTAGTTCTGAGTGTTCACATTGCCATGGGTGGATGAATTAGGCTTGCCAGGACAACCCTTTCTGGCTTCATACATTTTGAATTAGATGCATACGATCATGTAGAAACTGAAAAAAAATCCTTCTCATATCTGCAGCCAAACAGAGAGCAAAAAACCCTTGCACATTACAGCTTGAAAACAAGGAAAAAGAATTTTCCTGTCATTCTCAACACTGTAAAATCTCCTCACTGTAAAAAAGCTGAAGATCCATCTTGATCTAATTGCTACCATAGGACAACATTACTTCAGCTTGATTACTAAGTGCAATGAATACCTTTCCCAACAGTGTAACAAGTGAAAAATGCTCCGGGACCATGTTCCCCTTTCTTTTGCTGAGAAGCCATATGGCGGTATCTAACAGGCTAACTTTGGAAGACTGTGACCTTTCTTGTTATAGCTAGAACCTTGGTGCTATAAAACTATGGCTGAAGTCCAGTAATATGTGTATTACTGATTAAATATACAGCAATTCTTTTATATGAAAAGCATTCATTTTCCACCTTTCCTCCCAAGAGAGCTATTTGAAATGCTTACTGTTTTTCTTGCTTTCAGGGGCATCCTCCCATGACCAGGGACCAAATACTGGCAGCTCACGATTCACAATTTATTCCCATTGGTTTCCAGTCACACAGCCTCATCTCATTTTTTTCTTCTGAAAAGTCATCAGCTTTCACCAGAGGATCTCCAAGTTCATCCTCCATATAAAGCATACAGCTTCATGCCTCTTTCTGGGTCTCCACTGCTTTCTGCTGGAAAGCCAAGTCACCTTGAAGATCCATTCTTTTCTCTAGGAAACAGAAAACAGTTTCCTTGTCAAGCCAAACACCCTCAGGTGAGCCAGAGCACAGAGTAGTCAGTATCTATGACTAATCCACTACTTGCTCACTGAATGCACAGCTCCCAGGTTGACAGAGTCCTTGGAAACCTTAATCCGTTGTGTCTGCCCGCAATCATCGCTTCATTGTGTTTCGTTTTGATTCACTACCACAAAATGGAAATCATCAAAAAGACTGCTAGAATCAAACATTCTCAGCATCCTTAGACATTTAATTTRCTTTGTAGTCTGGAAGTAGTCATTAAGATATTAAGGCTTAAAATAGGCGTTCACAAAGAAAAAATCACATGTAGCACTTTAATTATGAGGTTTTTAAGACGGTAGTGTCGGAATCAATAAAATTTAGGAGCTATTGGTCTCCTCTGTTTTCCTGCACAGATAAATGGTGTGCTTAAGTGATGTGGTGGGCTGTTCACAAAAGAAAACTGCCTTTTAAAAACAGCAAGTATAAAACATTCTGGCATTATTTGTCTCCAGTAAACCAACTAACACCAGTTTGGCATTTTAATCTAACAACTTTGGAACTAATGTACTGACCTCAAAATGTGCCTCTACAAACTGAAAGTGCCATTCACATTACATTCTATAAAAAAGTAGCAGCCCAGACGTGCTGAATTACCTAACATGGTAACAACAAGCATTTAAAGCATTTAAAAACAGATCATCTCATAAATGTACACAAAAGCGGAGGAACTTCAAGTTAGTATTTTTAATAAATCTGTAGTTTTTGACTGATGTTCACAATCTCTCTGAACAGAACATCCTGCTCATCATGCTAAGCCCGACCATAAAACACATGCTGAAGGATTTGCCATTTAAAAATTTGGAAACAAAATGGGGTATCATACAGCTCAATAGTTACTCAGCCACAGTAGTACAACTGTATAGCAGTATCACAGCAGATGGTCTGACAGAGCAACAAGAAATACTATTCACTCTTCTGACCAATGCGAGGTATACCATGAGTCTCCTTGTGCAAGTCTCCTACATGTTTTGTGGGAATGCAGCACATACAGACTCCCACAACGACTTAAAACCAGAGAAGGGACAGAAACTATTGTACTATTTCCTTTCCACCCTTCTTAACTGGGGATGGCATGGGTCCCAAAAAAGACTTCACTCAGATCACTGTTCCCTGTTGTGGTGGCTTGACCCTGGCTGGATGCCAGGTGCCCACCAAAGCYGCTCTATCACTCCCCTGCTCAGCTGGACAGGGGAGAGAAAATATAACAAAAAGCTCGTGGGTCGAGATAAGGACAGGGAGAGATCATTCACCAGTTACCGTCATGGGCAAAACAAGACTCGACTTGGGGAAATTAGTTTCATTTATTACCAATCAAATCAGAGTAGGGTAATGAGAAATAAGAATAAATCTTAAAACACCTTCCCCCCACCTCTCCCTTCTTCCCGGGCTCAACCTCACTCCCGAATTCTCTACCTCCTCCCCCTGAGCGGCGCAGGGGGACGGGGAATGGGGCTTGCGGTCAGTTCATCACACGTTGTCTCTGCTGCTCCTTCCTCCTCAAGGGGAGGACTCCTCACACTCTTCCCCTGCTCCAAAATGGGGTCCCTCCCACAGGAGACAGTCCTCCATGAACTCCTCCAATGCGAGTCCTTCCCACGGGCTGCAGTTCTTCACGAACTGCTCCAGCGTGGGTCCCTTCCACGGGGTGCAGTCCTTCAGGAACAGATTGCTCCAGCGTGGGTCCCCCACGGGGTCACAAGTCCTGCCAGCAAACCTGCTCCAGCGTGGGCTCCTCTTTCTACAGGTCCACAGGTCCTGCCAGGAGCCTGCTCCAGCGCAGGCTCTCCATGGGGTCACAGCCTCCTTCAGGTGCATCCACCTGCTCCGGCATGTGGTCCTCCAGGGGCTGCAGGTGGATATCTGCTCCACTGTGGACCTCCATGGGCTGCAGGGGGACAGCCTGCCTCACCATGGTCTTCCCCATGGGTTGCAGGGGAATGTCTGCTCCGGTGCCTGGAGCACCTCCTCCTTCTCCTCCTTCTTCTTCACTGACGTTGGTGTCTGCAGAGTTGTTTCGCTGACATATTCTCACTCCTCTCTTCGGCTGCAGTTGCGCAGGGTTTTTTTTTTTCCCGTTCTTAAATCTATTTTCACAGAAGTGCTACCACTGTTGCTGATGGGCTCGGCCTCAGCCAGCAGCGGGTCCATCTTGGAGCCAGCTGGCATTGGCTCTATCGGACATAGGGGAAGCTTCTAGCAGCTTCTCACAGAAGCCACCCCTGTAGCCCCCCTGCTACCAAAACCTTGCCATGCAAACCCAATACACCTGTGCACTCTCCATGGGACAAACAAAACCCAGTTGTCTATAGCTGCTACTTCAGTTCAAGCCACTTACTCCTGTATTAGAATAAGCTATAGTTCTGGGACTGGCACTTCTGTTACTCCATCTTTCCACCTGACATTGATCTTGCTAGCCTGGATATCCATTTCAAGGATCTTGGACAAACTGATAGTTTAGGTGAGACAGAAACAATAAAACCAGAATGATTTGTTAAAATGCCAATGACATGATTTTAGCTATCATGTTAGCATTCATCCATTGGAGATTTTCACATCACAAACTCACTTACTTCTCCACACATCCCTAGAGACCTCCTTCCTTTTACTTGGGCTGATGGTTGCAATCAGCATCTTACAATACATACAAAATAAGAGTCGTATTCCAGCTTTTTTCATCTCTAAATATCTCGGCCTTACCGTTTCTCTGCAAGAACTAATGAACTAAAGGAACTACTGGAGTCTGCAAGACTGAAAACAGTGCTGTTCACAGCAATCTGTACTTTTCTCAACCAGGACTCCCATGGCTCTAAAGGACATTTTACGCAAATAAGGATTAAAGGACTGTATTCTTCTTGTTTAGGCATATATTCCAATTCAGAATGGATCTTGATACTAGGACAGCAAATAAGAGGACACAGTTAAAAATAGTGGGGTTATCTGAAATCTACCGTTCTCAATGTTAACAGCTCAAACTCTGCTTTCAGTCATCAATGTATCAGCCTACGAGAGGCTCTTGCAGGGAGGGGCTCGGCCCAAGAGCGGGGCCGCAGCTCCCTGCCCAGAGGCGCACGGTAGATCGCTGGGGCCGGCCGCAGGAGCCCGCGGAGGCAGCCCACAGCTGCCGCTCGCCCGCCCGGCCGCCTCCCCCGAGGCCTCGCGGCGCGGCGCGGCGCGCGGGCCCCGCCAGGCCGAGGCGGGGCCTGCCGTTTCCGCGGCAGCAGCTCGGCCGCCCGCGCTCCGCCCCGGGCCCCGCTCGGCAGGCAGCGGGCCGGGAGGCGCCGGGGGCCCAGCGGGAGCCGCTGCGGCGGTCCCGCCGGCGGGATGGGGCTGGAGCTGGAGCCGCTGTTCCAGGCCTGGAGCTACTTCAGGCGGAGGAAGTTCCGGCAGTGCTCGGATCTCTGCTCGCAGCTGCTGGAGAGGCCGCCCGGCGAGCAGGTAGCGGGGGCCGGGCCGGGAGGCCGGGGGCGCCGGCTGGCCGGGGCGGGAGGCGGTGGTGTCGGTCGATAGCGGGCCTCGTCCCCGCTTCCTCAGCGGCCCGTCCGCCCGACAGGGCGGGCACCACCGGMTTCCCTCTCTACCTGTTGCAGCCGCCGGAGAGGCCCGGTGTGAACCCGCGTTAGCGGGCCGGGGAGGGCTGGGCCGCGCCGTGCTCCGCGAGGAGGAGGAGGAGGGCCGGGCAGCAACTTCTCACCGAGCTCCCTAAATCTCTCCTGGAACTGGAGGCGGTGAGTGCGGGGCTGCCGGCTCCTCCTCAGAGACGCCCCGGTAGTACCCCTCCCGCCCCAGCCAAGAAAGGGGAGGGGAGTAGTGCAGCGGGGACGTTGTGCTGCTGGGAATGAAACCGTGACAGCAGTGGGGTCCCAGGACTCCCCACAACAAGAATTTTAACTCACTCAAGATTTTGCGGAGTTAAAGGAAGAAAAGCCAAGTCTAAAAATCAGGTCTGTCTAAGGATGGTACTGTTGATTTTACACAGATGTTCAGATACCACAGTTGCTGTATGGACTAAACCTCATAAGGTTAAGAGACACCCATTTTAGCTCAGCTTACGTACGAGCATTACCATGGGACAGAAGGCGTTTCCATTCCTCTCTCTTWGCTCTTTCTCCAACTGCAAAGTCTCTGGAAATGTTGGGCGTGTGTTGTTCAATACCTACGTATTTTCTCACCCTTCTGTAAGGAGGAGGGATTAGAGAATGTTGTTTCTGGATTAATATTTGTATGCATGTAAACATTTTACTGCCATATTTGGAAAACAGTAATTGAATGGACTTTATCTTCTTCATAAATACTTTACAGTAAATTCATAAGTCTCTCAAAGCATCCTATAGCTACATATTTTAAGAATCTTGAAGGCAGTCCTTTTCATCACAAAGGAAAAGTCTTTAAAGAAAGCTGCACAGTCACACAATTGTGTAAATGTAAAGCACAGTAATTGTTTAAACTGGTTTAGGATAGATATTTAAAAGATGCGATTGTTTATGTTATATACTGTAAGGCACCAACAAGGAGCCAAGAGCAGAAAAAATTTTAGCAGAGAAGACATTCCAAGAAAATTGGTCCTGAACATTAAATGGGATTGAGTATTAGTTCTGTGCAAGTCCTGTATCATTTATGTGTATTTACATTGTTGGGTCTTGATACATGTAATCTTTGCATATGGAAGTACAGCACTTGATTCGTGATAGAAACTCTTGAGGCAGTACAGATAATAACAGTAAATAAGAGTCATAAAGATCATAGTGCTTCTGTTGCTATTCATTTATAAATTTTTAAATTAGTAAAATGTTTTCCAATCTATGGAAATATAAAGACAAGTGCACTTCTACTGTGTGCTGAAGCTCAAGTATAAAATTGTTTTGTTACACCTGGCAACTCCAAACTTTTGCTGGGCTGTTTCCAGTAGCACTGGGGAACTTGTTGAAGACATCTGCAACTGACAGAAGTGGGGTAAGGAATAGAAGGTGTACAAGGCTGGGAAAAATGTTTAGGAGGAAAATAACAAAATAGCAATGAGAGGATGTAGATCCCATTTGGTTTTCCTTCTTTCTTCTAAATATTGATCACACATGCTGCAAACATTTAAGTATATAAATGAAATTGTTTTCTTAGATAAAGCTACACATTCTCTTTAGAGAACCAGGACCTTACATGCCAGCAATATGAGAGTTTTTCCAAATACTATATAAAGTTGGGAAAAATGATTGATCACTTAATTTAATCTTTGAAATGATCACACCAGCCTATAAGCTTCATCTTCTATAAGAATGAAAGAGTGAAAACATTTAAGATAGTTATGCTTTGAGAAACAGTGGAGGATGGGGATATGAATAGTGTCTACACTACATCAAATCACAAGCTCTTAGAAGAGGTCCTATATGAAGTCTGAATTTAAGATCAAGTTCATCAGTGTTTTGAAAAGACTTCCAGGTCATGGTTGCCTGCAAAGGACTGGACTTTATAACTTCAGTATGTTCGTTTCAGAACTATATTCCTGTTCACAGTTTTATGTGAAAAAGGTACTGTTCATCAGCAGCATATTTCAAACCTACCTGAAAGTTTAGATGGAAGAGAAATGTCTGCTTTCTGTAGAGGCAAACTTAAAATTTGGTTAGTTTGGCTCTTGCCCTGTATAATCTTGAGGAATCCTTATTAAGAGCTCTTTTTAAGCAGGAATTAATGACTTCTAAAAATATTTAAAAATATATCTACTTTAGCTTGGAAAATATCAGTCTTCCTCTTTCACATTTTAAAAGTGCATGGAATGATGTTTCAGTCTTTCTGTGAAAAGAGATTTCATAGAGCAATGTTTGAGTAAAACACATTGCAAGTTTGCGGACACCAGCAAGTGGATTTTACTCTATATAAGTACTCTATGTAAGTGGAGTAACAATTTAGAGACCTTTTTAAAAAATAAAATAATCAGAGAGGTGGTTATTAAGAGGCAATTCAGCATGTTTCTTCAGAAGGATCATGGAGTATACTGTACTTCATGGTGTGTAATGTAATGGCTACACAGCTTTCTTCCATCACTCCTCTCTGTTAGCCCAGACAAAGAGCTCAGCTCCTGACAGGAGAAGGTGTAGCATTATTTATACCACCTGTTTATTTTGGTACAGCAGGTTGGAGAAACCAGAATATTGGTTAAATAACCTTCAAGAGTGCAACTTGAACCAAACTCAAACCAACTCAACATACAAAATCTTACACTTGAAAGTAAAACATTTTCTAATTATCTAGTTAAAATAGAGCTTTAACATTCATGGCAGACTTGACATGGAATGGCATTTCTCTTCTTCAGTCAGCTGTGCTCATGATGTTTTAGATTTTACTCTTTTTATTGTAATCAACACAAAATCTTAGTATTTACTGGTTATCTGTCCAAGTAAGCCTGTATTTCATTATTCTGCTTCTCATTTGTAAAGCCTTGCGGGTCTTTTCCCTAGCTATGTTGTTGTACTTTTAGCTTATTACTTTCTAACACTTGCTGCTTTCAGGTACCAATCTGTCACGTTTGCCCTGCTAGACTTCAGGCATAGAGTAAAGGAAATAGTAACGTGCCTCAAGAATATGTTTTATATGTAGTTGAAACCTTACAAACTATTTTGAACCTACTTAATACAACAGAATGAAAAAGCAAATCATGTTTATGTATTGCAGCATGTATACTTTGCATTTAATAGAACTGTTGTTTTTATAAAACCTTTGAAAGATACTAAACTCCAAGGCTGAACACTGAGGTAATTAGAACTCAAATAAGTAACATAAATTACTTAATTCTCCTGGCTTGCCTAGTCTAATACTATTTTACATTATTCTGTATTTATTCTAATGGTAGCATATCAGTTAAGTTGCTGTAAGTTGTGAATACTAGAAAAGTGATCTAAGAGTACTTTTTTTTTTAAAGTTAATTAAGAATCCAAGACCATTCTCAGGCAGATTGTTGATTTCTGAGGTCTGTGTTACTTTTGAAGGTGGAGTGTTAATGAAATCAGTAGTTCCTAAATATTTTGATCGAACTTTATTTCTGTCTTCTTCAGCCACCTACCAGAAAATGGTGCTGTCTTCCATCTGTGTGAATGACATTAGTAGTATTTTAGTATAACCTAGAGAAATATCTAAAATAAAGTATGTATCATTTTTGGTACCTAACCCAATATGTGTGGTTTATTATGCTTAAAAAACACATAGCAATTCTAAAACATTTAATGGTCAAACTCTTAATGGGAGCACTTCTGCAAATCAGGCCCAAGATATGTCATGTTGGGCACCAGGAAAGCAAACAGGCGAATGACAACACTTATGGAAAGTTTGGATTAAGTGAGCTGCTGTGCAGCACAAGGGAATACTCAACTGCTGTGATCACTGTGCCATCTGTTCTCATCCTCTTGTCCCATATTCTGCTAAGCATGTGCCTCTCAACCTCTGCAGCCAGGGAAAGAAGGATCTTATAAGAACAGTAGCCTCGGTCACTGTTCAGGGATTCACTTCTTTGAACAGCGTGCATTAGGATACGGTATGAACCAAGCCACAGGAGATGGTATCCTTTAAAAAGATGCTCAGGAATGGTTGGGTTAAACTGTGACTGTTACAGGTCAGAACTTTTTCATGCTCAGACAACTAGCCTTCTCCCTTCTAAGACGTAATGTAACAGTAAGTAAGTAAAGGAAGAGACTAACAGCGCATAATCTGAGAGTGTTTTCATACCTGAAAGAGATGACCTTGCTTGTCTGAAAGCCTGTCCATTTTTCCCAGCTGTCAGCTGGTCTGCTAAATGATAGCACCACTCCTGCTCCATTGCATCCGCAACACTGTCACAAAACTATGGGCAGCTGAAATCAGCTTTGTAGAATAGCCTTAGAAGTAGGCATTTTTGCCAGTCACACTTAYAAATGTAATAAATTTTCTTGACCGGTACATCTTCTTATATGTCTTAATTTACCACTCCCTGTACATATAGCTTAGTATTCAGAATGTGTTTTTATCACAAGTATAATGATGTTTAAGAAGTTTTCCTTTAAGAACATGGT
This sequence comes from Phoebastria nigripes, assembly GCA_035582835.1. Taxonomy (NCBI): domain Eukaryota; kingdom Metazoa; phylum Chordata; class Aves; order Procellariiformes; family Diomedeidae; genus Phoebastria; species Phoebastria nigripes. The sequence goes on from JAYKAV010000188.1 coordinate 61,531, forward strand.
AAAAGATGATTTGAAGGTCTCAAAAATAAGTTTACTGATGATCCAATCAATAGTTACATGTACATACATTTAGAAGCTATCTTAATTGGCGTAGAACTCTCTTTGAACTCTGTCACCAGATGTGGTAACCCCTAGGAGGTTTTTAAGGTGTGGTGTTGACCTTTTAGCCCACCGGGCATGAATCAGGAATTTTCTTATGTAGCAGTATCAAATGCTATGCCATTATAAACTTGAATTCTTAAAGAACACATCAATGAAAGCAAAACATTTTAAAATCAATTATGTTTTGCTGAAGAGTTCTTAATGAATAAAATGTGCTGAACATTTTGATAGAAGAATAATTAGCTGCTACTGAGTTAGATTTTATGGAAGACTGAAATATTTTTTTCTATAAAATGTCCTGTGCATTTCTTCATTTAAGAATTAGGAATATAAATTTTATTGAYGGAATATACTTCTATGCTGACAGTCTTAGGATAGATAAAAGCTATATTTTCTATGATTAGCATTTGGGCATACAAACACATAAAGCACTGATGTTCAGTTTAATTATTTCCTATTGTAAGCAAACAGGCGTTGTTTTCTATGCTTATAGTAATAGCATGACCTAAAGGAAATACAATCCAGGGCTGTCTCTCTTGATCATCCTGATTAGTTACCTAATCTGATTACTCTTCTTTGTGTTCCATATGTCAGATTCAAGGCAATAACCAGCACCAATGTATGAGGCCTGCTGTAGTTTAACAATTAAAAAAAAAATTGCCTAATGTAATTAATAGACATACAGTAGATATCCTGCCTTTAACTGATTAATTGCCTACTATGAGGATTTGCTTTTGTTCATTTGTCCTTTCTTCTCCCACAGTGAACTTTCAGCTACTATTACTTGCATACTGGTTTTTGTAAGGTCATAATAAAGTTATCACGGATATGTTTATGTACATGGAACTTGATTTGAAAAAGCATCTTCAATTGAAATCACTTATTGGTTCAAGAGACTGTAATTATTAAGTTTATGCATAAAAATTAGTGATACATACAGTGAAGTCACTGTTCCTGGGTAATGTTTTTTCTGTGTTTCTGCTTTTAATCATTTGAAGAGCATTCTCAGAATATACTAATTCTAATATTCTGCATGTATTAAATCACACTCACCTGAAATTAATTGCAGAATGAAGCTTTATTAGAATATAAGGTATGTAATCTTGTTTCTTTCCCTCTTCTAGGCTATAAGCATCAGGAGACTTAATTTTTCTAAATATTTTTGGTCTTCAAATAAACTGACTTTACACATTAACTTTAATTTTAAAATGCCCTCAGTGGATTTAGAAATCTGGGTTAAATCCTTCCTTCATTGCTTTTACAATCTTATTAATTTCAAAGGAGCTTTATATGTGTAAATGAAGAATAAATTTGACCTTTTGTTTTGAGATACAAGCTTACAGGGCAACGCTACTTGTTAATCCTCTCAAAGAAATCTTTATTCGGAATCTAGTTCCAGTGGATTACTTGCATGAGTAGCAACTGCTGGATCCACCCATGTTAAAATGTATTATATTTTAATGTTCATTTTTGTTGTTCCAGATTTGTGTTTAATGAGAGGGTTCTATCACCAGCTTGAGGGTTATTTACAATCTTAAGTGACTTCTAGTCAAAAACTGAAACAATATATTAGGATGTATGAACAATGCATGCTATCACCTACCATTATGAGAGTGCAATGTTTTTAGTAAGTATTGTTGGTCAAATCTACTTTTTTCCAAAGCGATGAGGGATGTCATTTCTGAATTTTTTAGTAATATGAATGTTCCTACATAAGCAAATTTGTTTTATTTTTAAATTATTTTTTAAACTAATGAACAGTGCCTAAATTAAGATACACATCTGTAACATCAAGGCATTTTTGAGTTAGTGGTGACGCAATATTCCTAACCTTGTCCTCATTAGTTACTGTAGCACATATGGTATGGAAGATCACCTACTGCTCTTAAACCATTTTCTAGTACACCATATGTGCTGTAACACTCGGACACAATGGGGTGAATAAAATGCAAGCTGAAATATCTCAATGTCCTTTTTTTTATTACTTAGAAAGCTAGAACAGTTTATTTTTTAGAAGACGAATACTATAAATAAAACAACATATTAAAAGAACTTGGAGTTCATTTAATCATACATCTAAAATATAAAGGCAGCTTCAGTGCCTTCGTCAAGGCTGGGTACATCACAGACAGCTGAGATTAATCCCTCAATTAACATTTAGTTCCACAGAATACTCAATTTATAAGCAGTGTTATGCATTCTAACACTGGTGAACAAGTTTGTGATTCCAAATATGATTCTTAAAAGGCCACAGAAATTCCAGTACACTACAGAAAGAAGATGCGAGAGCATCACCAGTCTTCCATGTCCCTGCTGTCATGGAATTTACCAGGTAAAAATGCTCAAATTGCAAGAAGTAGACCATGTCTACTTCAGAGGAAAAGAGTGAGCTTGACCTTGCCATTCTCTCGATGAAACACGAGCCAGCAGTGTGCCCTGGCTGCAAAGGAAGCTAACAGCACGCTGGGCAGTGCTTCAGCTTGGAGGAGACATTGGTGTTATCTAATAGCAGCCTTCTAATACGTACAAGAAGGTTATCAAGAAGATGGAGCTAGGCCCCTCACAGTGGTGCATGGAGTGAGAGCCAGCAAACATAAATTGAAATGAAGAAGGCGTTGGCTCGATACAAGGAAAAACATTTCTTCGTAAGGACAGTCAGGCAGTGGAACAGGTTGCACAGGGGCATTGTGCAGTCTCCATCCTTGGAAGTTTTCAAGACCCAACTGGACAAAGCTCTGAGCAGCCTCAACTGACCTCATAGCTGATCTTGCTTTGAGCAGGGCTTTGGACTAGAGACCTCCTGAAGTCCCTTTCTAGTCTGAATTACTCTAAGGTTCTATATTCAGTCTAATATAGCTGGCTTAACTGTGCTAGATTTACACAAGGCCAGACATTTTCCACTGCCTCTAGGAGCAGAAGTGATCTGACCCTACAAAAGACTAATAGTGATTTAGAGAAAGTAACATCTATCTCCCACCTTCCTTGTCTTTCCCCCTAAAGCTAAGTAATATGTCAGAGAGGAAAAATTCCTCCCCAGTCCCTGGAAGTGAGCAGCAGAAGCCCTGAAGGATAGTTTAAATATTATATAAACATGATAATTACACAATAAATGATGATAAACCTACATTTCCTATTGTTAGTATTTACTCACTTTTACCTCAAGTTTTCAAGCAGGTGCAAGTTCCTGCTTTTTGGCTTGTAGTAAACTTCATCTGGTAGTTTTCCTTTTGTTTATCGGATGGTGCAATAAGCTATTAGTCTGATGTTTATTCCACTTACAGCATTACTGTCCAGAATACAATAAATACATCCTTTCCATCATAAAAGTACAAAAAAAATTTCAATATGTGCAGAAATTTTCTTTTATGTACTTCAGTGATATCAGTGTGATCACCATCAGCAGCTAACAAAAATGCACAAAGATTGATTTTATAACATAGGCATTCTAAAGCCCATGGCCTAATAATCTGGTTAACTTTTGAGAGGTTTGCTTACATCTTCCAACTTTTTCTTTTTTAATTTTTTAATGTACCATTTTTCAGTTTAATAATTCTGTAATGTTAATCTAAGATTTGGCCAACATGATCCAGCAGAAGCAAGAAAGCAAAAGGTATCTGAAAAATGTACTTACTGCAAATCAGCTTTCATTTTGTAAAACATTGATTAGCTCCATAATCTGTGTAAGTTGAGATAATGTAATAAAATGGAATTTTGGATATATGTGTCACAGAGAAAATGTTTGTGCAAAATGAGGTGGTCACAGAGTATAATTCCATTTTTTGTTATTCATTTTATTGTTTGGCATTTCCATTCCTCAATTTCTATTTCCTCTCTTTTCAGGAGCCTGATTCTGAATACACCGCATTTCAGGTAAAATTCTTTTCATAAATACAATTATTAGATACAATCATTAGGAAGAATTTCTGATACACTGTATAATACTTGTTTTGTTGTTAAATCCTTAATGGCATAAATCTGTTTTTCATCATTGGTAAGGCCATACATTTGATAAGGGGTATTTTAAATAGGCAACTTTTATATTTGATAGAAGTTTATTTCTCTCATATATTTCCTATAGGTTTATTCAGCAGTTCAGTAGCTTAGTGCCTTCTAAAAGCTGAATTGAATCTATCTTGAACTGAATGACCTTCATTTGCTGATGAGATTAGGAAAAAGCCAATGTGTATTTCACAGATAGAACAATGTTTATGCTCTTAGGGCTCACTTTTGTGTTTCATTTAATGCGGTGTAATGGTGGACTGTTACCCATGCCCTTCCTGCTCCTACAGCTCATTCTCACTGCCTGCCTTGTGTAGAGACTGGTAGTCTTGAAGTTGCATCATGATGCTTTGCACAAGTGATGGAAGACTGAGAGTAATTGATTAGTTTTCACTCTGTTCATGTTAGCACTAGATTACTGCAATGGGAGGAATAGTAATGTGCAGGTGGTGGCATCTTTTGGCTACAGCTCACAGTCAGAAGAGATTAAATGCAATGTGGAATGCATCTTTAAATACAGCTCAATAACATATTTTACAAGTCTCCGATTACATTCCAATGAAGTCATGCAAGTTGTTTGCATACAAAATAGTTTCAGTGAACTACTGCCGGATATCTTTTTGACTTTAAAGATTACGCTTCACAAGGTAGTTATTGCGTTCTGGGGTTTTCATTGTGTACGGAATAAAATTTATGATAATGGAAAGGATTATTGGAGAATGAAACCTCTTAGAAATGTGCATTACCGGATTCAGAAAATAAATTTAGATTTTAAGTTTATCTTTTTTAATTTTAATTTTAACTTTTCAGGAACAAGAGGAAGATACTCAATTCAGTGACAAACCAGTTCTCAGGAACTAAGCGAAAAACACTTTGTCACTTTTCTTTCTGGAGTTTAGACTTCTTAAGAAATACTTTAACACATTTCTGTACTTACGGTACTTAAGATATCGCTTCTTTCTTTAATGATGATTAGTTATTGTAAAATTCTGTTCTGATTATGAGTTAAGCAAGCTAAATTTGTTATGTTGTGAGTATGTGGGTTGTCTGAAACAAGCTGTCCCTTTCTTGTTCCTATTCTTTAAGTGCCCATTTCATAAAAATGCAAGTCGTCTTCATAAACGCCAGACATTGTCACAAAACAAAATTATCGATCCTGCAAAGAGTGAGCAGATAATATAAATGGAATCTGAGGCAACAGTTTCAGTGAACAAACTTGTGCTGAGTAGAGGCGTAAATAATATTGTCACGTGGTTACTCAGAAGCGTATGCATTTATTTTTATGGCTTTTTGTGATGATAAGTGAGCCTTACTCTCACTGTTGGCGGTGTGGTTCTCCCAGTTTTGTGCTAGAGCGAAAAATCTGTGCATTGTACAAAGTACCCTTCATAGTAGAATAAAGTAGCTATAGGAAATACCAGGACTGCTGGTACAAATTCTCTATAGAAAGTCAGCAAGAGTTGAAATTACTGAGCTGTTAAGAAAATATTTGAACCTTGCATGAGTTTTACGTCTTACGTGATAAAAGACACCTTTACTTTATGAACTAAAAAAAACCAATCAAAATTTGTTGGGAAGGGTCTGTTTTAACAGAGAAATGTACATCTCTCAGGTTTTCTTTTAAAAAGTAAGACAATAACCATATGTCCTAGTTCAAATAAAGTCAGATGTGACATTTTATGTATAAGTAGCAACAATTTTTATGAATGAAAAGCTTGTCAGAAATTTCATTTAATTCTTTTGAAAAAAAGATCTTTTTCCTGTATCTCCCTTTGTATTTGTGTGTTAGTATACATGTCTAATTCCTCTTCCCACGCCTTGATTTTTCAAGCATGATTCAGCATAACTGTGTGCATGCATAGAACTGATACTTTTGTTTCATATGGGTCTTGTAACTAGTAGTTAAGAATTTTGAATAGTCGTCTTGTCTCCCAAGGTAAAGGTCATCTTTCTATAGTTTAAGTAATGAATTTGGCATTTTCCTCTCTCTTGCTGGTTTGATCAGAAGTCCTGTAACAAACATTGCTGCAGGCAGTACTCTAATCTACAGACTCATGTTTAATTAAGGAATAATATGTGATATTTGAATTTTTTGTTGGCAGTCAAGACTCAGATTAGGAACTTAAGACTGGAAGAGCACGCTAAGAAACCTATTTTTTATGACAGATACTTGTCCAATAGTGACAAAGAGACATGTTGCTTTTAAAAACACATTATCTCATGTTTGTTATTGGAAAAATCACAATGATATACCTATGTCTATGGTAAGAACTGGCCCCAGTTTTAGCAATTAGTGTAGAGAAGTTGCTACTTTCAATTCCCAGGAAAGGTCATTACTATGGGCAGCTTTTCTTATCCCTACTAGGAAATTAGCCTGTGTTTGGCTATATTTAGAGCTCTAATTTCATCATATTCCCAATATAGACATGGTTATGTTGACTTCAGGCATACATGTCTTTGAAAAAAGCAGAGTACCATCAAGGTGTTAAAAATTCAGCAAACTAAATACTTATATAGAATAATAAAAAACAGTTAAGGGTGTTGAACATCTAACTGCAAATCTTAATACTAATTAAAAGTTGTCACGCTACTACACAAGAAGAAACTAAAAGATAATAGAGCAGATCTGGATTATATCTGTCTGGCCTAGATTCAAATCATCCTGCCCTGTTCCTTTCTCTTATTACTTGAACAAAGGTTTCTAAGTGTGGTTGAACTGGCTGGCTAAATGCCTCCTTTACTTCTGCTTGGAAAAAGCACTTTTAAAAAGGGGAGTTAAATATTTCAACATTTTTAGATATACTTTGGTTTTGATAGTTATAAAGTTGCATAGAAATATGAAGGAAGTGTAGAGGAAGGGATGGTCTGAGACATGATGAATGAGAAGTGTCCCATTAAAAGATTGCTTAAATTATTAAATAAGCCTGAGGTCCAGATCTTTTCCTACCTCTTATTTAAAGAACAAATGTTTCCATGTGTTTCACCTTTAGTTCTATTAAGAGTAGCATCACTGTTTCTATTTTGAAATGTCTCTTTAGCAAATATTAACCATGCTTTTCCACCAGCCTGCTGTACCCCCTGTCAGAAAAGAAACAAATCTGATTGTTGTGGCAGTGATTTTTACTCTGGAAAATTTATGATGATCTGTTCAATATCTGAAGGAAGACAAGTGATTGGTCTTGTGGTTCCCTTTGTCATGCCAGCTCTATGAGTACATTACAGGCATATTAAGTTATCAAAGTAGTTGGATCTACATTTATTTTGTTGGTACTTCTCTATGGCTGCTGCTGGTTTTTCTTCTCCCCATTGATTTGGTGTCTCTACAGTCTACACAAAGCTTGTCACATAGTCTAGGATTATGCCTACCTTTCCACACTGTTCATATAATCCTCCAAGACATTTAATGTAGTAATTTGTCAGTTCAGTTCACTACCAAGTACTCCAATAATCTCAMCATCTGAGATGCTTAATCTATGCATTTACACATTTTTTACAACTGATGCTTTGAACAAAGGAGTTTTAGATTATCTTTCTAAAGACTGTCGCTTGTGGATAGTAATGTACTATATCTTTAACTGCTGGTTAAAAGATTTTCCTTCTTTCTCTACAGATGCCTGGGAAGGGCATTACTTTGCATTACAGGAGTTTACTTACCTTCCTCTCCCATCCCAGTTTAAATAAGGTGTCTGCCAGTGGTGGGTTTTGAATGGCACTGGTAGCTGGGGATTTCTTCAAAAGCACAAGATCTCAGACAGTTGCCTGTGACCTAAATTAGTCATAACTTTTCATGAGGCATGAAATTCTGTCCTCCAAACTCAGTGACTATAGCTGTTCAACTCCAAAAGAGTTGTCTAGAGTCTTGGTCCCCTTTCCACCTCCATCAGGCAACTGATGGATATAAATAGCTGTTTAAGTCAATACCTTATTCAAGCCTATTAAAACTGTGAAGGGAATAATAATAAAAAAATGGGAAAATTGCTGATGAGATTATTTACTTGGTGTCTTGAACATATTTTACTTTTTACTTTATCCTTACTCAGGCTGCCTGGAGCCTGAAAACGCGAGCTTTGACAGAAATGGTGTACGTGGATGAGATCGATATGGATCAAGAAGGAATCGCAGAGATGATGCTAGATGAAAATGCCATTGCTCAAGTCGCACGTAAGAACGACTTTCACTTAAATACATTGAAGCAACAAGAGCTCTTTTGGTCAGGATTGTCATCTAGCATAAAATAGTACATACTGAGGTCACCTAATACGGCTTTTAGCTATTGATACAAGAAGAGTTTTAGATTGTTTTCTGGTTGCGTGGCAATGCTGAGATACACCACATGTAGTGCTTAGGCCTGTCAGATGGGGGTTCAGACAAATAGTGTTTTGTCAGCTTTTCCTCTACATCTCTCTACTCACTAGCTCTTTTCCATCAGTGCATTGATTTCTTTTACTCCTTTCTGGATTGTTTAGGCACTGTGGGAAACTAGAAAAAAATATATGCCCTTGATGTACTGTGAATCCCATCCGTATGCCTATACTGTAGGCAACAGTGTGGCCAAATCTGACATCAGCTTTTTGTATTATTTCCCACAAACATTTTCTGAACTGATTTTCTCTCTTCTGCTTTTCTCTACTTCTTCCTCTCCCCCTTCCCAGGGCAGTTCTTTGGCCCTGTCATTGTGTCTTGTATGCAGCTCTTTTCAGCTTCGTCAGTTCCCTTTTAAGTGGGAAGTAATCAGTAGTCATCCACTACTTTTTGGCATTATTTGTATTTTGCTCTGTTTCTCTAATACAGTCCACATGGGAATTTTTATGTATTTTATTAGATGTGGCTCTCAACCACCTACCATGTAAAGGAATTCAAGGAAAGAACTAGACGTAGGTCAGAACTAATATTTGAAGCATTAAAAGCTTTCCTTCTCTGGATAGAAGTAGGCAATTGCATATCTATCTGATTACATTTTTAAAACTTGTCATTACATGCTTGTTCATATATAAACAGTCAAGCAGTACTCAAATTGTGTTTATATATTATGATAATCTAATTACATGTATCTGTCTTAAAACAGCATAATCATATAATTTAGACCTTTATTTGATTTTATGTCCCCTGTGGTAGACACCATCTGCCAAGAAAAATCATTTGATGAATATTATTGAGAAATAGGGCATTCTGGAAAAATACATTCATACTATATTTAAACTAAAAAAAAGGTGACTTTCTGGATAGTGTGTCACAGATTTCAAAGCCAAAGAAAATCACTGTGATAGTGTAGCCTGCACTCCTAAATCATTGAGATAATACTTTGCTGTTCATGCTTCAAATCCACTAGATGTGCCTGAGCTAGTATATAGTTTTTCAGAAAGTATAAGAACTTTCCAGAAAGAACCACCTTCAGTCTTTAGTAAATTATTACATTTGCTAGCTTTTATCAGTGTATGCCGTATCTTTAGTGTGAATTATCAACTATAGCTCCAGCTGTTGCTTCTTTGTGTACATTTTATGCCTGATATAAAGTCTTTATTTTCAAAGGTCTATTTCCAAAGTAAGTAGTTAAAATTCTCATTAAGTCATCCAGTGGTCTTTTCTTTGATAAGTTAAACAATCTTCTCATTCTGAGGTGTATCTTTTAATTTTTGAGTTGAGTCTTGAAACTCTCTTCTCAACCCTTCCCAATTTATCCGCATGCTTTTTCAGTTGTAGTCACCAAACCAGACAACAGTCCACTGACACATAGAAAATACATTTTTCTTCTACAGCTTAATTTTACTTTCTTTATACATCTGAAGTGTTTTTCTGTTACACTTTTTTATAAAAGATAAGCACAGATATCACTAGGGAGGGTGCAAAGAGGACGGAGCCAGTCTCTTTTCAGTGGTGCCCAGTGACAGGACCAGAGGCAGTGGGCACAAACTGAAACACAGGAGGCTCTGTCTGAACATCAGGAAGCACTTTTTTTACTGTGAGGGTGACTGAGCACTGGCACAGGTTGCTCAGGGAGGTTATGGATTCTCCCTCCTTAGAGATATTCAGAAACCATCTAGACAGGGTCCTGGGCAACTGGTTTTAGGTGGCCCTCCTTGAGCCTGGTTGGACCAGATGACCTCCAGAGATCCCTTCCAACCTCAACCATTCTGTGATTCTGTGATCACTTCCACTTTTACACATGATTTAATAAAAATGGGTGCTTGCTGACTGGGCTTTTTCTTTTGCTGTTGAAGTGTATTAGCCATAGTTGGTCTTGACTCGGGGTCTTTTACTGTGGCAAATCTTCCAGAATATCCTCCCCCACTATAATTATAGCTTACAAACTTAAAAATGTGTAGTCATACCTACCATATTACAGCTGATATTGTCTGTACTTTGCTTACTAAGCAGTTAAAATCCTTTTGCATCAGTTACATGTCCATTTCAATTTTGTGTCTGTCCTTATCTTAGTTTCCAGATTAAACTATCTTAATAATGATTTTGCTCTCAGTCTTGCATTATTAAATAATTACTAAATTGTATAGGGTCCACTGGAAACAACTACTTTTCTGTGGTTCCTCTACACACATAAATAATGAAATCTGTCTTCCACCAGTTTTTAAATTTTTATAATTTTGCTGTGTTAATTTTCCATCAGTCTTGTTTATTAATACAAATGTCCTATAGCATCATTTTACAGAAAATTCCCAGTATGTTACCTTTGGACTCTTAACACCATCAATTTTATCAGCTAAGGTTGTAATCTTGTTTAAAAGTTTTACCTTGACAACATATTTTTCAGAAACTCATACTGATTGGCATTATGGATAATCACAGCTATTTCGTTAACTAGGGAGTTAAAGGAGTCATCTGCAGTCATCACTAACTGCTGAAATTACGATCTTAAATTCTGTTGCTGTTGGTGGCCACATGCACTGCTGTGGCCTCTTGATGCCTGTTCACAGCTAGTTCAGTTGGGATTCTCAAAGTAAGGACTGAGCTGCCTGGGGTGAGATCAAGGGAACTAAATACTGTAAGCATTCTCCCAGTGCACCAAAAGCACAAAACAATCATAGTTATTAAAAAACATGTCTGGAAAAGGGATTTTAGTGTCCTGCCTTTTTTATATTATTGTGATAGATTAAAAAAAAATGCTCAGAAAGTGGAAGACTAGTTCATTGTCTGCTAGCCTGAAAAGTTGAAAGCCACTTTCTCCATTTTTCAGATGAGTGCCCTAGTTATCATGTTAGAAACTCTGCTGGGTGGACTGTCCACCCTTTCTGTTGTAGAGTAAAAAATTCAAGATTCACAGGACTATAAAGAGCAAGTAAGCAACAGAGATCCTAAGTGCGGCCAGCCAGAAGAGAGAGAATCCTGAGTTTTGGTCCTTATTTCATATTTAGCTGGTTTTACCAAGAAGATCATGGTTAATACCTTTTTTTGTATTATTTAATTTTAAATACAGCTGCAGCCAGGTGGCTACTATAATATTGGAGTCAGAGGTGCTTGGTATGAGCATGGATTAAAAAAGCTAGAAGGTATTTAGATTGAGTTAGAAGTTACCGATTTGGACAAGTCTGCTAAACTTGCTTAAACAATGGACTCATAGTATCTCAGAGGTAATTACAGCTTGAGGGTGGGAGAGAGAGAAGTCTGAAAGAGGGCAAACTTGGCGTTTATCTTGGGGAAAAAAAGAAGGAAGGAAACTATCTACCTATCAGTTTAACTTCAGTTCTTGGAAACGTTTGGAATAAAAGCAGTTCATAAGTATCTAGAAAGTAGATGAGTAACACTGATTTGTCAAGAACTGGCTGTGTCAACTTAAATCTCATTTCCTTCTGTACATGGTAACAAGCAGTGAACAGACGAGAAGGTACAGATGTCATGTCTTGCTTTTAACCAAGTTTTTAAAACCATCTCTTAAACATTCACTTAGGAGGTTAGAAAAACTGACTATAATCAAATGTCAGTGAAGGTGATGGAAAATCTACATGCAGGAACTAGTAATTCTTAATGATCCACTGTCAAAACAGAAATATGTGAAAAGGGGGACCCTTCATCTGTTCACCTGGGCTCAAGCCAATTCATTGTTTTCATCGATGACCTTTGGATATGGATGAGTTTGAACTTTACTATGCCCTAAATTGTGGGTGGGGTCCTATGGGTCTAATGACATGAGGTATCATTCTCCATCTGCCCTGTAGCTGAAGGTTTTGGTTTACTTTCTCAAGTCTGGGTGCTATTTTAATCCCAGATAGAAAATGTACCATTTCAAATTAGCATGATCTCATTGTTCTAATAACCTTTCTTACTTAAATGCTCTCTGTTGCTCCTAAGATGTTCTTGAGAATTGTTGTGGGTTAACCCTGGTAGGCAGCTAAGCCCCACACAGCCACTTGCTCACTACCTTGCGGTGGGATGGGGGAGAGAATGGGAAGGGTAAAAGTGAGAAAACCGTGTTCATTGTGGCAGATTTCTTGCAACAGTCTGACAGTTTATCAGTCGTACAGTGCAATGTTTGTTTCTTGTCTTCTTTGTCTAGTGCTATGTCCCCTCAGTTTGAACAAAGAAATTTCCAGTTTATTGTAAGACACAATAATTTTTTTAAGTCCCCTGGACAAGGGGGTGGTATCTCAATGTGAAGTGAGAAATGCTCTTATTTTATAGGACCAGGAACATCTTTGAAACTCCCTGGAACTAGCCAAGGTGGAGGCCCCAGCCCAGCTGTTAGGTATGTGATTGTTTATTTTTTTAAAATGTGACTAGTTACAAATGAGCAAATCCTAAATTTAACTTCTAAAAATGAAATGCTTCAGATGTAAGTGTTTAAATTCTCTATCAATAAATACCACTCAACATAAGGATAATGTGCTTAACATCTTCAGGCCAGTAACTCAATCAGGAAGACCTATTACAGGATTTGTGAGACCCAGCACGCAAGGTGGACGGCCAAGTACTATGGAACAGGCTATAAAAACACCTCGAACAGCTCTCACAGCTCGTCCAATTACTAGTGCTTCTGGGAGATATGTCAGGCTAGGAACGGTAAGTTGTTTGACTCTTTCCTCAGAACAATGGCTTTCTTGGTCATAGTATCTGGTACAGTGACATTGTAGTTGACTTAAAAGCTGCATCTATACTGAAGTTTGAAGGAAGTGAGCATTTTTAATTTTTTGTTTAAATTGTTTTCAAAGTAGAGTTTGAAAATGTTACTTCTTGTTAGTTTGCTGGTGTGTTTATATAAAAAATGTACATAAATTCACAAGTTCACAAAGATTCACATAAATTCCAAATTCACAAGTTCTGTGAGACTCATTTTTGTTCACTGAAGACCATGAAAAGACTATGACATGATTTCACCGTAAGTATGTTGAAACCTTTTCCAAGTTTTTCAGTTTACTACAAAACAATTACTAATCTCTCAGTGTCTGTCACTTCAGAAGATTAGGAAAATAAACTATACTAGTTTTATACTGTTCTATTGGCAAAATCAATAAACTGGAACTGACACGAATAAGTTATACAGATTAACATCCCATTAATGGCAAAACATGGTATCTTCTCACTATCGCAGGTATGGACTGATCTTCCTAAATCTTTCTTGAAGATTTTTTTTTAATGTATCCCAACTACCTTCAGTCCATCTAACAGTTAGTCCGAGCTATGTGCTTAGGCACATTATGGAAATAGTGGAGAGAGGGAAGAAAAAGGTAATTCCAGAAGGTAATTCATGTAACCTCTTTCAGGGACTGTATGGGAGTAGCACAAATTCCTTGCTTTCAGGAAAGATGAAAATCAGTAAGAAGAGTCTGTACTGCACAGTAGAGCAATGCATCTACAAATGCTTTGTTTGTTTGGGGGGGTTTTTTGTATACTACTAATATTTTGAAAATTTTCAGGAAAAGTGTAGGGGATCTTCCCACTTAAAAACTTCTTTCTCCCCTTCAGGCTTCAATGCTAACAAATCCAGATGGCCCTTTCATAAATCTGTCTCGACTGAATTTAGCAAAATATGCTCAAAAACCCAAACTGGCAAAGGTATGTAACTATTTTGGTTAATGTTGTGATATCTTTTTCTTATTTTCGGGCATCATTCTAATGTAACACTACATGGGATTGGGGATACAAACAATGATGAACTGTGTTGCAGATGTAAAGTTCAGAAAAATAGTGTGTTACTTATCTTTTGACAGCAGTTACCAGACTTGAAATTGAAAATATGTCTGAAGAGGTTATGTTGAAAGTATAACCTAGGAAAAACTTTGTTTCTATACAAAAAATTGTATAGAATAAAATATTCCATTGGTAAATAACTTTGAACTGTGCATATAGGAGTGATGAAGGGCAACTAAAAAAAAACAAACAGGAGGAAAAAAAACAGCAGAACCCTCCTTGGTGTCCGTAAATGCAGTTCTGTGTACAAATAGATGGCAATGCTGGTCTAAAAATGTTCAGATGGTTTGGGTTTTTCCCTTTGATTTTATGGCATGAGTTAACACCTTTTATATAAAAAGATTTCATCTTTTTGTTCAGAATTCTTCTTCATTTTCAGTTAAGATCTTATGATTGACAGCCATTGAAACTGAGACTATCTGCCAATAGAACAGGTTTATCCAGGTTATCTGCCCAACTTACGGGTTTCAGCTCTGAGTGGAAGGGACCTAAAAGTTGTGTAATGATTTATCACTCTGTGGCCTTTCAGTTGAATCTTTCCCCAACACAACCAGTTAGTTGTATAGATGAAGACGTTTTCTGTGCATACTTTGTTCACAGAAAACAACTGTTGGGCTGAGACCAACAACTCATTTTGCACAAGGTATCAAACGGCTATCAGACACACTCTCAGGAGCTGTATTTGGCTAGCAACCTAGAGTTGAAAGAACCCGTATGTATTCAGTCTATTTTGAGAAACGTAGTGGTAAACACTGTTAGAAGACTAGCAGTACCTAATAATCTGCTGGTGGAAATTAGCTCCTCCAGTCCAAAACTTTAGTTAATAATTTTTCATAAACGATTAGCAAATTCCTTTGCTTTTTAAAACCTCATCTAGACTGATGTAGGGCATTGCTTTTCAATGTGGTTTTCAAAGGAAATAAATTTTGTGTGATTGCACTGTGTTCTTCACCTGCTCCTTACATCTCTGTCCCTTGGCCTCTTAACCAAATTAGGCAGAAGAATAGATATCAAATATAGTAAGTTCTAGCCTGGCAAGATAATGAAAGACTTCCAAACTATCATCTGAGGGCAGTTACGAGTCAGTTCTTTATCAGTTCTGAAAAAACTGCAGGCCTTTTGTCCAATTATGTCCTTGCCAACAATCAGCCAGCGCACACATTATTCTAAATCCATCACAGTCTGTATAATAGGAAGAATGTAAGAAGCCTGGGAAGGATTAAGAAACAGAAGACACATCCATAAGAAACTAGGCTTAGTTCTTCTGCTTGAAGACAGCTAGCTTGTAATTGTGTTCGGTAATTCTGTGTACTATTTAAGTAGGTAGGTTAGCTTTCAGATGAGATATTTATTCTCAGCAACAGCTCTCAGGAATGAGAAACATACTTTTTTTTAACAATTTTGTTTTTTAATTAGCATTTTCTGGGACAATGGGGTAGCTCTGTCTTCCTTCAGTTTTGTATGAAAAGAGGCTTAAGCCAAAAAATGTAAAGCAACAGTCATAGAAATATCCATAGGCAGCAAGTGTACTTGTCAGTATTATGAAGCTAATACATTATGACATTAACATTTCGCACAGAATGTAAGATCTAAGTTTAAATTTGGAGCTACATGGATTTATAACTTTTTTTTAAACAAGACGGCATTAAGGCTAA
The DNA here is from genome assembly GCA_035582835.1 of Phoebastria nigripes. Taxonomy (NCBI): domain Eukaryota; kingdom Metazoa; phylum Chordata; class Aves; order Procellariiformes; family Diomedeidae; genus Phoebastria; species Phoebastria nigripes. Next base: position 77,424 of record JAYKAV010000188.1, read on the forward strand.
AGCCAAAGCAGGAGGTGAGACTGCAGACTGCACTCTGTGTTAAGAATCATTGATTAAAGTTTTAAAACTCTTTGAGCTGTCACCTCTCCCAGGTGCAAAAAGATGATAAATCTTGAAACTATTAAATTCACATAATTAGCCTATGTATTCGTGTTGGTATATATTCCTCCTACGTACTTCTTCCTTATGTGTTTGCAAAGTATACTCATCACATCTTTTTTTAAATTAGATTATCTATCTTTTCATTGCATGACTAGGTCTTCCGGTGTTTTGAAGTATACAGGAATGTGGCTTCTCTCTGACTAGCATCAGCCATGTTAAGGACTATCGCAGGAAACCCCATAGTAGACATATGAGGTATCACCTATTGCCAGAGAGCACCTCAGTTAGCAACTGTTTATGGCATGAAACAGGAAGTTTTTTTTTTTTAGCTTGTGGGTTTTTAATAGAGTTATTAAAATAACTCTAGATATTTTTATCCAAGTGAATGTTCAGTCATTTAAATCCTTTTGAAGGTCAGGGCCTATAGATAACAGCAGTAAATTCCTCGTGTCAGCCATGCAAGAAAACATCTTTTTTATCACTTTAGATTTACTCACTTTTACTGAATGGTTCCCTGTTACTGAACTAGAGGAGGAAATGTTCCACTACTTCTTTATTTTCTGTTCTTTTGTTATCCACCTATTCTAATCTCCCTATAAATGTGTTTTTATTTATAATTCTTTAATGTCTTTTAATCATCTGTTCAGAGTCTTTTCTGACCAAAAGTAGAAGAAAAGTAGGTTGTAGTTTACTTTCCTCACCAGACGTGACAATTCATTAGTAATTCTCTAGTTTCCTCAAGGTAAATCTTTTAAGAATTTTGTCTAAGAAAAGCTGGCAGAAGAGTCATGGAAGCCCTTAGAAGACTGCTGTCTCGTTCTTTATTTCTTTCCTCATGGGGCAATATTTTCTTTTAGTTTTTTATAATGAATAATAAGAATTTAGAAAAACGTTCTGTTCTTTTGAAGCAATTAAGACCTGGGATTTGGATGCAGAAAAAGATCAAAGTTCAACTCAGTTGTGTTACTAGCACCTATACTACATTTCTGGGAATAGAGACTTCCAGTCTTCATTTATCTCCATTTTATCTAGTATCTTTCAACATCATCTTATTCACTTAAAATGGCACCCCCATTACCTGTTACATAGTCTTCTATATTCTAGTGCAGAACAGCTACAAGGTAGTATGACTTGCTTAGCTTTATACAGGAGTAAACAAAGATGCAGTTACATTGCTGTGCAATTGTTGTGGGCTTATGAGCAGTTACCGCAGCACAGCTGATGCAGGTAACTTCTTTAAGCTTTGGTATTATGATGGTGTGTTTGAGTTTCAGAAGCACAATATTGTTAGCATTTATCATTTAGAAATAAAAAAGAAGTTTTTCCTTTACAGATCCCAAAATTCTGTAGGGTTTAGAATTTTTTTTCCCTAAGGCAAAATTTGCTCAGCTTACATTCTTAGTAAACCTATGTTTAATTTAAGTAGATTTTGCACTACATGAGCACCTAAATATACATTGCAAAAAGTCTTTGTTAGATCACTTGTTGATTTTACAGTTAAAAAGTTATGAAAATGGTAACAGGTTTTCAAATCTATATTCACTTTCAAATTATAGCTGCCTCTTTTTTTTTTTTAAAGTGACTTTAAGGACCAAAGATAAGAGACAATTCCACTAATCTCTTGCAACAAATTAAGAATTAAATTCTTTCTTGTAATGACAATGTAGCACATCTATAGGTTTTGTGTATTCAAGTCTTAATTGAATGTAAATGTCAGCGATTGTGATGTGTGAAYGTGATTGCTTTCACAAAGAATTAACTTCTGCCTAACATAATCAAGATTCTGTATTCCTCTAAAATATTATCAATTTTTATCTTCAAATATGACAATGTTTTAAATATTCTTCTGACAGGCATTGTTCGAATATATTTTTCACCATGAAAATGATGTAAAAAATGTGAGTAATTCATATGTTCTATTTTCAGTTTTTATTAAGTATCGTTCAGTTATTTCTGTCAGTATTCTGCTAAACTAACGATCCAGGTTGTACATCAGATCTGAGTACAGAAATGAAGCATTAAAAGTTGTTTCAGAGAGAGAAATCCTTTCTTACGGGGGTTATAATCAGGGATGATAATTTGCAAATACCAAGATACGGATTGCTCTCTTTTTTGAAAAGTAAAACATTCTAATGCTTAAAACTAGGTCCCTCATCTATCAACATGATAAGATCCCTGTATCAAATGATTTCATGTTAACAGAATTTACTGGAGCCTGAGCAGTAGCTGAAACTACATGTCAGATAGCTGAACTGCCTAGAAAGTGCAGCTGAGGCTTGAGAGTAAGCAATATGTTACGGAAGACTGTCAGTTAACAGAAGAAGGTGAAAATATCTGATAAAATAGTTAGTGATTGAATTGAACATCATTTGACATTTTAAACTACTGAGATGATTGTTTATGCATTTGGGTGAATAGAAAGGAAAGGTATTTGGTGAAACTGCAGAAAAATAAAATATCAATAGGACTTTGGACGCTTTTTCTAGAAATTTAATTCCATAGTGCTGAGGTGTTTTGTGGCCTCAAGAGAAAGATTATATTGTCCATACTATCATCTATAAAATTTATTCTCCAAAAGTTTTCCTAATTATACAGTTTCCCTCTTATCCTATCCAAAATTTTTCTTCTGTGGTTCTTCATATGTTACTGCACTGAACAGGTAAGATCAAGTTTGGGTACATATTGTTTAAACTTTCAGAAATAGATAAAGGTTGCAGAACTTTTCTGGCAGTTCACCCAGGGAAATAATTAATTTATTCAATGAATAAAGTGTCAAAGTATTTCATTACTATGTTAGATATATGCACCCAGTTGAAATGGAATCAAAATTTCTGCTAGAAGTTTGAGAGAACTGTTTGTGTCAATAATGCATAGCTGACTAAACAGTTATTAAATTTTCTGCAGTACTACTAACTGGTGTGTGATTAGATCTGAAGTTAAACTCTCCAGTTAATCAATAACACACAAAAAAATATTTTGTTGTTGTTGACATAGATCAGAACCATTTCCAAATGTACTGCTATGTGAAGCTTTTTAATCTAGTATCAAATGATTATAGTTGTACACTGTCAATTTATTGCATAGCATTCTTTTAAGAGGATTGAATTGCAATGCACTATTAATCCAAAATATGGTTGAAACAGTAAGTGCAAGTATCAGAAATGTCAGAGAGAAATAGCAATTAACATTTACATATTCTGATACTGAATATGAAGAAAGTGCCTGGGTTTTACACCATTAATAATTAAAATTTATGTTGTTTGTTACTGAGAACTCAGGTCACTAAGAATAARAGGGTCACTTGATAAGACGCCACACATGCCTGTGACCTACACTTTAAGGACATGCAGGATCTCTAGGCTAGACAGATAATTTCATATAATGCAAGGAATTGTCCAAGCACTCCAGAAAAAAAATTGTAAGATGTTTTTACACTGTACTGCGTGTATTTTTAAATCCTTGCTGAGAATCCCGAATCACTGTCTTGCAGGAAAAGTTTTGCCTATGGTTTTTTATGCACCCTAGCCATTTGAATAAATATCCGTAAGCAAAGAAGTGTCAGCTTAGTCACCACTGTTTATTGTGTAATGAGAGGGAGATCAACATGTTTGGTTAATGATAGCGTCTTGTAGGAAAAAAAATTGTCACACTTCACAGTACGAGGTGCCTTTATAATGTAATGTGTATCTTTGAAGAGATTTTTTTTTAACTGTTCAGTTTGCTTTCTCTCGTTCGCTTTCATTTCTCTTTTCTTCTGCGCTTTCTACACCATTTTCAGTATAATTCTATTCTCCAAACTGACCTCCCTTCCTTTTGAACCTCATCTGCATTAATTTTTCTTAAACAAAAAAAGAAATACTTTAACTTCTGCCTAAATTCAGCTGCATCACTGTTTATTCACCTCTCCTACCAATGGCATTTCACTAGTTCATTTTCTTGCTTCTCCCTGAAAAGAATTTGGTCGCTTAGGATTCAGCAGAGAAACAGCACATATGTTGACTGTTTAAAAGTTGATCTGGGTCTTGCTTGATCACCCATTAGAACATTCACTGACATCTCTTGCATCTTTGTATTACCTGCTACTGTGTGATCTTGCACATTCTTAAAAAAAAACAAAACAAAACACTTTTCTGCATGAAATGAGATGAAAGAGCTTGGAAGGCTTGGAAGCCTGGGAAATTGGCTTAAGTTTGTGACTGTATAGACTGAAAAGCCTCTACTTGTGGACTTTCTGCATGGGTAGAATTGGAAGACCAGTTCCTGCAGTTTTGCAAATAAAACACAAAAGTAGTAGTGATGATATCCGTCCTTTGTCACTGTGCTGGTCTGGAACAGTCTGTACTGTTCTCGACTGCATTATTATTTGAGAAGCAAAGGCAGTTTTATTATTTATCTCCTGTTTAGTATTCAGCCAGTATATAGAAAGAAAAAAAAAAGCCTCAGCAGTTTCAGTTGAGAAATACCATTAATCAGTGTGCATTCAACTGGACAAATAATGCTAGGAACTCGGTTCAAATCAAAAGTAAATACATCTGTAATCTATCAATTATCAGAAACTTGGGGATGCAGGAAGAAGAGAGAAGCACTGAGCTTCTTCAGCACTTGAAAATGTGTTCAAAAGTCTTTCATCTTATTTAATGAGAAATTAAACGCATCTCTGACGAAATTACTATTACCCCTGACTTGTTTCCTTTTGAACACATATACTTATAACTGACTTTCTGTACCCCTTGAGCTGTTTCTAAAAGCCATTTTATGGGCTAAATGCTGTAAGAGCAGGGCAGTTTAAAAGACTTGTCCAGAAATAGTTCAGCTGCTACTTTTTTCAGCAGTAGACTGTGACATCATATTCTGCCATTATTCACAGGTGGGCAATGATGACAAGACACTTTGTCCTGAGGAAGAATAATGAGTGTACAATATATACTTGGGGCCAGAAGTCATGACCTCTGATATTTCCTTAGTTCTTCCTAATACTCTGAAGTTTATACTCTCTGATAGAAATCTATTTATAATGGAATTATGTTAGATTTACAAACTACAGAAATCCGGAAGACACTCACCAAAAGAAATTGTGTTAAATTGACTATGGCTAATGTCATTTACTCAGCTGTCTTATAGACTATCCTGTGTTGATTTGTCTACAAATAAGACTTTAGTCAATAACTGTTGCTGGGAAAATTACTGCCATTGAACAGCATGTGAAAGAAGCAGCAGACGCTTGCTATCATTTCCGTCTAATTTCTTGGTGCACAGAATACTATGTATGAAATTACTAAGTTTCAAACAAATGTACATTTACCAATTTAATTTTGCAATACGATAGTAAATTAACACAACCCTACAAGCTGTTTTATACTGAGTTACAGCTGGTAGACAATTTGGAAGTCTTAGTTATAATACAGTTTAGCTAAGGAAAGTAATGGTAAAAAAATGAATCTCAGAATCATGCTAAATACAGTTACAATTAAAGAATCTACATTCTTTTTAATTTAAAAACAGCTCTGATTCATTCTTTAAGAAAAACTTTTTTTTTTAAAAAACAGAAAACCCACTAAGTATTAGGGGGTTTTATTATTTTAATTTGCACAAATATAAGAACTGAGCGTAAAATAAATTTGTTCTGAAAGGCTTCCCAGGGCTAAGACTGTTATTGAAATGGACTCCTGCATACATGAGTAACTATGCTAAGTGCTCTATAGAGTAACAATTTCGGCTGACCAGCATTTGCAGATGATGTGTTATATCCTAAAGTTTATTAAAACCTTTGGGACAATCAGTGTGGGGTTTTTTTCTGATAGGTACATTAGAAGTGAAAATCCTTAAAAGGACATACCGGTATCTGCCAATCCACAATCCGCACTGTTTTTCCCTTGTAGTTATTAATACGGCTGCACCAACATTCAGCAATGCACAGGAGTGCAGGACAGGCATAACACTTACTACTGCTATTATAGATTGCTTTTAAATTAACATGCTGTGCAGATTGAACATTGATTTGTACCTACACTGTGCAATTAAAAAAAAAAAAAAAGTTTGCAGCAAAGTGAAATTGAAATATGCTAGCAGTTGGTATTGACATAGCAAGGTGAAGGCTTTGACTTTTGAAAGTCTATTTTAATCAATTTACTAACATTTCAAAGGCCACATTGTCAAAAGATTTTGTTGTAATACCAGCAGAAAGTCTAACTACTAGCATGCAAAAAGCTGACATTCATATGCACAAAGCCTTTTCAGGCAAACACTTTTTAGAAAAGTTGGTAACATTTGTAGTATTTTTGGATTGAAGTTTTGTGATCGCTTGTAAAGTATCACAAACAGAATTTTCTTATTCCTTTCCTACTTCCTTAACAGGAGAGTATAAAAACAGGACTTAATTTCAGAAACTAACTTCAAAGTGAAGTCATGCGTTGTTTCTTAATGTTAGTAATAAGATCCCAGTAAGAGTTCAGGATCCGCACTGACAGATAAACTGCTGATGTTAGTGTCTACTAAGCCTGAAGCAGTCTTACTTCCCACTTTCCAACAGCAGCCAGAATTGTTAGCCTTGCATAAAATAGTTATCAGAAGTAATTAGAGTACCAGAAAGCAAGCTGAGTATGTAGCTACAGAAGGGATCGTTTTTTGAAACTCAGTCCTTCTCCTTGAATACTTGTCATCGGAGCACTCTTAAGGAAAGCACGTTGAAGCACGTTATTTGCAGTATGATCCTTACCCATTTTAAGTGGCTGCTCATGCCGCATTAGAAGCAGGTGTGGTATTTGACAGACACATGCATTGTTTATACATTTGTAAAAGCAACAAAAGTAACCAACGTTTTAACATCAACTGCTTTCCCAAATTTTCAGTACTGGGACAAAATTGCTTATATACCTTCAGATGAAAGAAAGTATTTGTCTGGAAGGGAAGCAGATAATTTCTGTCTTGTAGCAAGCTTCTACCCCATTATAGCTGTAGCATCCAGAGGCCCTGTTGTGCGGTTTGCAAAGCCATTARGAAACAAAGGGCAACCAAGATAAGAGCTGCCATCTGAGGTCTTCAAGGATTCCACCTAACTGGAAGAAATAGTGACTTCAGAGTTGTAAGCTTTCCTCAGTTTTCTCTCGCCTGTCGCAGAGGGCAGGGAATGACAACTGTCTCATTCTCTTTGAGGACAGCATCAATGCAACTCCTTAGCCTGAATTGCTACAGAAAACAAATTATCCTTTCTCACAGAGCCAAAAGAGAGCAACTTGTCTAAGTTGTCATAGCTCTGCTGACTTTGCTGTGCTATGTCAAATCTACACCCATTGTTTACTTGCAGCCTCATTTTGCTAGCAGGAAGAACAGGAATCAAACCCAGAGGTAGATGTCACTAAATTAGACTCTTTCTAGTATTTCAAGTATTCAGATTATTTTTTTCCTGGAAATTATTGGTTCCTTTGCTGCTGAGCGGCAGGTGCATGGAACTTTTCCATATTGTTCCTAATAGCTAGTTTCTGATTTCTGTGGTCTGCAAAATGTTTATGAAAACAAAAAAAAGGTCAGTTCTTTGATATAAAAATACTGTGTTAAAGCTTTTTAGACTATTTCTGATGATATCCCTAAAATATAAGTAACAAACGTAGCATGGCTTTGATATGTTCTGGGACAAAATGGAATTTTAAAAAAAGGAACACTAACAATTGCTTCTTTGGTAGGTTTTGGTACAGAACACACACCTATTTGTTTTAACAGAAATGTTGAAATTACAGCTAAAATATGAAAAGCCATAGATTCTGTCTGTGGAGGCTGATGGTAGCACATTGATTAGCATATCTACTTTTCCAATATACCAGATAAAAGAGATTTTAGACCTCCACCCTCTTCAATAGCTGTCTATTTCTTAGAATATTTATCTGTTTTTCCTATCTGTCATAAAATAATTATTTATGTCATAGACTTTTTAAAGGAAGAAGTATTTCTTGCTGTACAAATCTGAGAGTTCTCAGAAGTGGAGGCAGCCTGATATTAGCAATGAGATGACAATTTCTACAGTATTGCAAACTGGCTGAACTGATTTCTTCATTTTAGTATATTTTTACTTGTTTTTAACAACTTTTAATGAACAAGGATGGGAAGCTTGGAAAAAGTGTGGCTTAGACAAATATTCTATRTATTCTGAAGCAGCACTTCAGGAGTCTGATCAAATTAATTTTATATTTTCTCTTTGAATTACTAGAAGCTATTTGGATTACATGTTCTTATAGGGATAAATTATCCTTTCAGCTACTTTATGCACTAAGCTATAAAAATAGTAAACATAAAGCAGTGCCCCCACCTCAAGTTTACCAGGACTTTTTGTTCAAAATTTTCTCTTTACAAAAATCTTTACATTGTTCACTTCGTGTTCTTTTTCTTTGTGTAAACATTGAAGGTATTAATGTTAAGATGATGGGTTTGTTTTGGAAGGCCCTAGATTTGGCAGCCCTTGCCACTGAGCACGCACAATTCAAGGACTGGTGGTGGAAAGTCCAAATTGGGAAGTGCTACTATAGGTAAGCCATTGTTCATTTCTTCTGTGATCGGTGAGTATGAGTGCAGGACCTGAACTGCTGGGTGTATTGCACAATGCTGAACACTGAGGAATAGTTCACTAAGTATTTAGTTGGAGAGCACTGTGCTTACAGTTAAATCTCCTTTAATATACAAGGAGATTATGTTCAACTGCTTAAGGTAAAGGCATCAACATTGAGTACCTTTAAGTAACTGAATTAGTTTTATCTTCACCTTTGTTAATATGTTTCAAAGTCATTGTTTGAGAAGTCAGTAAATAAATGCAAAGAACTATTGTTAAAACAGACCACACAAAATGAATATTACAATATTAGCTTGAGAAATTAACTGTCGATGAGGGCTTCAGATTGATGAAATAATAAAAAATGAAATATTCACGTTAGACACTTTCTGCCAGAGGCACATTGCCCAAGAAGTACCAGTTCCAAAGATGCCAAGGCCTCGGGGCTGGCACCCCGTACCCAAGCATCTGATACAAATGACTTAGGAGTACCCCGACACTGTGCAGCAATATGCCTCTCTGAGGAAAGAGTGGCAACAGTGGGGAGGAGAGCTTGTTGCAAGCAGTTTAGAGTGGTTGCTGAGGATCTAGTTATGATTGTAACAGCCAGTTCTACCAAATCAGGTGAAACTCCTCCTGATACAACCCTGCTTCCCATAATTCAAACAAGTACTGAGGCAGTTCCCCCTTTCATTCTTCACAATGTGTTTGTCCCATGAATGTAAAACATATGGATACCGTATTGGTTGTTAAAAAAATGAAGCATTATCTGCAGTCTTTACAATTCTATAAGCAACTCTTGTATGAACAAGCTGATAACTGATAATACAAAGCAGCCCTTTAAAATTCCATGTTGTATCTTGGCTTGAAACTATTGCTTCTTTTTAGATGCCCAAACTAATGAAATTCTTCACTATCCTTAACCTTTATTTTACATTCTTTAGAAGATTAGGCTGATGTTGGTTTTTTTTTTTTTTTTTTTGAGCTTAGAGGGTCATTCATCACTTTCAGGATTTTTATGAATAGTGTTATAGAGACTAAAGCATCCAAGCAGGAGCATGTACTTCTAGGATCCAGAATTACCTTATGTCCCCACTGGCAGTGTTTCTTTGTTTTGGCTGCCTTGTTCTGGCTGTGTTTTGTGTTTCTTCACCAAGTATATGTGCTCTTTGGCTGAAGGAAAGAAAAGGCAAATTACGTATGAGAAAGTGTACCTTTTTGCTGTTGTTGAAATGGTACAATTCTCTTAATTTTGTAGTCTATATAGCATTTATAGATTACTGCAAAATATTCTACAGTAATACTGCAAAACAAATGCTTTTGAGATGAAACAGACTTCTGTGAGGTTCATGTGCCATATACAGTCCCCTCCCAAGTCGGGGCTTGGACAGTCTTAAGGTGTGGTGCTGTTTACAATACAGCATGTTTTCAACACACAGTTAAAGATTTTTAATATCAGCAACAGAAGTTTCACCATTTCCCATACGAGGATAGGAGACAGCGTTCTGTAGATGATTAAGCATTCCCTAAACTTTACAGTGGAGAGTATCTACATGATCTTTGCCATGAGAGAGGAAATTCTGCTCCAAAACCCTGTGGGTAGAGGTTGAGGCATGACTTTAATTGCTCGTTTTCTACTGTCCATTCTGTACAAAGAGCAGGAAGGAGTCCTATGAAAACAAGTACATCATCATTCAATTAGCACCAGAAGGCTGCATGTACAAAAGGGGGCCAGATTTCATGAATTTGCCTTTTTCATAGTTCTGAATGGTTGTCTTTGTAACCTTGATATATTTAACAGCATGTTTTTTGTTAACATGCACACAAATATATGACCTTAAAGCATGCTTTTGGGCAGTTCATATTTGGTTTAGTGTGCACTGCTTCATTATTTAATAAACTTTAAAAAAAAAAAAAAACAAACCAACAAACAAATACCTTTTATATGTATCTGTTGTCTCTTTAGGTTAGGATTATATCGTGAAGCCGAAAAACAATTTAAGTCAGCTCTCAAGCAACAGGACATGGTTGATACAATCTTGTATTTGGCAAAAGTAAGTCATAGATTTGCTTGTTTAAGAATAAAGTGAAATTCCAGACTATCCCTGAGAAGTCCATACACCAGAATAGCTGAGTATTGAGCTTGATACACCATTACGTTTAATAGTGTGTGATCTCCATATAGACCTGAGGCAATACATGCTAACAGTTGAAATTGAAGTCTATAGTTTACAAAAAGATTTTGGAGCTTCCAGATTTCACACACACACAAAAAAATCCTACGTTACTGTATTCTTTGCTCTAAACTCCAATGAGGATTATGTAGCTAAAGAATTATTGGACTTCCAGTATGAAGAACAATGTAGCTATATATGGTCTCCTAGGAAACTAATGCAATAAATCAGTAAGTGAAGAGTGAAGCTCAAAATCCTAGTTTCACAAGCAAAATCAAAACAAAGTGAGCTTAAAGGAAGCAATAAGAGACCTTGAAACAGAGAATGTTCTGTCAAAATAAAGGCATTAAAAGCTTTAAAAGAAAAAGTGGCACAGCTAAGCCTCAGAATTACTTGTTTACAAGGGTACACATCAGATTCTAAACATTTTCCAAGATGTTCAAGAAAAGGTGGCCTGTGAGAAATGAAAACTGCATTTTTCTTCCTCTTGTCCTAGAAAGAGATTAGATCAGTTGCTCTTTAGCAGCTCCCTTTAAGCCAGCTGTCACACGCCTATCCAAAAGTCATCACTACTAGTGGATAATTCAGATATTCATATTATGATGCTTGCTTTACCTTTACATTTCTTGAGCAATTTACTTTTTCTGTTTAAATGATCATCATTGCATTCTGGAGACTTGTCTTCAATACAGCAGTTGGAGTTAGTTTACTCAATTGAGCTTAGTAATTTTAGATTTCTGTCACTACCAGGAGTCATTCTGCAAAACACATGAGCTACACAGAGTGATTAAATTGGCAGAGTAATTGGATTAACAAACAGTGATTCGTTATGGGAGATATGCATCCCCCCACATCATTACTACCTCAAGTAGGAGCTGCATTTGAACTTCCACCTCCCACTCYGTAGACCAGCTCGCTCAAGTATAAAGCATCGCGCAACATGATTTAGTGACTGTGGGTGGACAGACAATAGAGTAGGGCACTGACATATAGCTCAATCTGACAGTACTGAAAAGATAAGACTTGAGTTAAGCAGCCATTAAAAAAATAATAGGATTGCATCAAGTTCTGCGCAAACAGGCCAATACTACGGTACCAATTAGTTTTCTGTTTATATTCATTATTACAGCAGCTATCTGTTTTTTAAAAAATATTTTCCTGAAAGCTAACTCTCCATTGAAATGTAATTTATGAAAAGATGAAAGACCAAAAGAAAACTAAAAAAATAAAGCGTCTTTAAAGAAATAAGGGCTGCTGAGAACTTACAAAGTATTTCATGACCGAGAAGAGCCAGAAATGGGATATTTTTACCAGAGGTAAGAGAGATACCAAAAAGAAAATGGAGCCATTCTGCGTTAGCGTCTAAAACTTAATGACTATAGCCGTAGTACTCTTAAAGAGCAGGTCTCCCCAAAGCAGCTGCGAGTAGGTGGAAGTTGTCCCACCTATCTTTTAATTTCTTTTGCCACTCATCTGGACAGCAGCTCTACAGTCTGCAGAGATGTTGGACAGTGTGATACGCCACTGGATATGGGAATTACGTAGTAGAGTACTGTGGCTGTGTTGCCTTAGCGTAATATTTGCACGGAGGATCTGCAGTGAGTGCTTCTGGAGTGAACCTCCAGATGAAGCAATAAAGCAGACTTGAGTCATAATGCTCAGAAAACATACTTCATAAACAAACAAAAAGATAAAAAAGGAGCAGATTTAGTGGAGTTTCCTGTCCTCCATTTTTTACGTTTTTTGCCCTAAGAATATGAAGATAGCTGTGCTTCATAGCTAGATCAGGTCAAAAAACAAGTAAGCAAACAAAACAAAAAAACAGTTAAAATTTTCTCTCAGTTCAAAGAAAATATGAAATTATTTGTGGGTATGGCAGTGTGCACTGGCTTACTACACATATTTAGGATAAATTGTACAAGTCAGTCACATAGGTGATGCTTAGGAGTAAAACAACCAGCCAAGGTTCTTCTTAATTAAGAAGTCATACCCAGCTATCATGTATTCTGTTTCATCTGTGTATTTTCCACTGAAAATCTTTACAGAGTAATTTAGTTGTAGAAAACTGTTGCTAGAAGAAAATAAGGAGCATGACAGTCAAAACAGAGACAATTATTTAAAGTTTAAAATTTAATGCAGACATAAAGTTCATCAGAAACTGCTGCATGGCTTATAAATGAAAAACTATAGCAAATGACTTGAAGTCTGTTTTAGATACAGCAACATGCCCAGATAGAGTGCATTAGGAATAAATTGTTGGTTTAAAGCATATTCATTGATGGTATCATTAGTGCAGTCCTAGTCTACCAAGTACCACGCCCCCCAAAAAACCCAAACCCCTCACTCTTTCATTGCTTTTCGCAAGAAGGAATTAGTTTTCTAGCTTAATACAGGAAATGCAAGTGATGTTAGCAAAATGACTGGAAAAAATTGCCTGTATTTTTTTTTCTTTTTGCCAGTGATCAACTTGAAATGGCAGTCCCTTTACTAGGAAGGCATTCACAGTGAACAGCTCTTTGACAATTAAGAATGTCACTTGAGTGGCCATAGGAAAGAATTCTTTGCAAATGGCTACAGCAGTATATATCTATAGGGATGCAAATAAAGAACTTATGACTTTAACTAGTATTTTGATTGTTGGCACTCAGAAGTCCATGAAGCTCAAGGGCAGAAGCAGAAAATGTGTGTGGAGGTTTCTCAGGTGTTTAGTTAATGTTGATATTTTTCGTACATTGCATCACAAAATGTTTGTGTCAGGATACCAGTCACAGATTCTTTCCCTTTTTAGTCATATCAAGTATTAGCACTATCTAATGTGATATTTCTCCAACGGAAGCACTCAAAACACTTTTCCGCTCAGTAGGAGACAGATTAATCACTCTAGCCATCTAGTTTCCCAAAGTAGGTGCGCAGGGTTTTTTCCTTTGCTGTAGCTGTATTTACCATACCCCACAACAGGAGGGCTTTACAGTTACACTCTCAGAAAGCTACAGAGGTGGTCTCTATCAACATGTTGATGTCCTCTATCCAATTCTCACACAACGTTATCCACATCACACATTGTCATAATCAACACAGAAGCCAAAATCACAGAGACCAAATTGCCCTCTTTCTGTTAATGGGATTTTATTGTTTGTGACAGGGGAGGTTGGCAGAGCAGTAAGGAAATTTGAAAGTGTCACTGCTCTGTGGAGTGCAGTCTTATTTGACTAAGTAAAATATTTTGGTATTCCAGCACTATCAACCTGAAGATCCAGTTCTTTCAAGCCTAAACATAAGGTTTTTTTAAAATACATTAAACAGGAAAATATTCAAGGCGATACCTTCACCTCAGTGTCAAAGTATATTATTTTGATATGATAATAAATAACAAGATACTTTTTTGGTTTATTAGTAATGTCCAGATGAATTAATAATGTTTAGATGATATGCATGCAAATTTAATTATCTTAATTAGCCTATTTTATCTTCATTACAGAGATTTATTCAGTATTCACTCTATTATTTTCCCAGTATTATTAACCATCTCAGCTAATGGTTTACTGCATAAAGGGAGGTGTCATCCCTTTTATTTATCTCCCTTGTTAAACAGCAGTACAAGTATAAAAGTCAGACATTTTACATTTATATACACTTTCTATTTGCTTAGGTGTATTTGCGCTTGGATCAACCTGTAACAGCTTTGAACCTTTTCAAGCAAGGGTTAGATCAATTTCCTGGAGAAGTGACTCTTATTTGTGGAATTGCCAGAATCTACGAGGTATGCACCCACTAAGCAATCCTTATTGTGGCCAAGGTTAGCTGCCTGAGCAAGAAAAAAGAGCCAATAGTTGAATATAACTGTAGGGTCGTCAAAAATTAACTACGCTGATTTTCAGTATCACTAATGCAAAGCAGGTAACATTACACAAGGATACCAAAGTAATGTCAGGCGAGCCTTGCAGGCTTATTTGTTTAAATGGTTAATCACACTAGTGAGATCCTATTTACCCTTGACACACAGAAGCAAGTCCACATGAAGTCAAGTGGTCCAGATGTTGTCCATGTAACTAAGTCTAGTTTATATATGTTTCATTGTACTAAAACTGCTCAAGTCACCAACAGCCTGCTAGCAGGATTAAACAGCAAAATAGTCTACTTGTCAATGTTGTCTTTATTGGCACTATGTGTTACTGTTAGTTTCTTAAGCCAGTGAGAACAGTTGGAATGTGAATGTTTCTTAGTTTAGGAAGCAGATGTTATTTTAAGTAGGATTAGTTTTAAAGTAGTTTCATTTTAGCTCGTTAACCATGTATTTTGTATTTTAAAAGTGTGTATTTTCACGTCAAACAGTGGACTTAATATTGTTTTTCACTGAAAGTTGGTAGTGATGCTGTTCCAGAACAAATGTTTTAAACAAAGTCATGATTTTTTTTTTTTTTTTTGTCTACATTCATACTTGGCATTCTTTCCTGTTCTCATCATTCTCATCTAACCCCTAAGCGTTAATCCATTTTCATATTAAATCCTTTTTGTCCTTCAGCAAGGAAGAAAACAGCTGCATAATTTTTGGAGGCTTTTCTTTCTGAATTGTTAAACAGTTTTTAATATGGATATTATTTTGCAGAACCATACATAACATTGCATAACCCTTTAAGGAATTATTAAAGAGCAGCATATAGTTGACAGGATCTAGTTTTGCACTGACACCTGAGTGCAGGATTATAGCTTCATTAGCAAAGATTTGTACTGCAGCACAGGGCTGTTCTCATTACATGGACTCACAAGTGGAATATATGCATCAGGCATCTTAATCAGAGCTTTTCTTCTCTGTCACTACCTTTTGACAGTAGGAAGAGTTGTAGACCTTTTTTGGTTTTTAAAAAAAAACATTATTTTTAAAGGGACTGCTTTAGTACTCTTTCCTTTAATCACACGAAATACATTTTTTCATAGCTAAATATGCTGCTGAGGTTAAATAAAAGCTTACTCTTTAGTCATGTTGAGAGTACAGTGTATCTACAGCACACAGGTAGAAATTATTCCTTTCTAAACACAGAAATGTGTTTTGATCTTTTAATTTATTTTCTTCTGATACGGGGTAGAGTCCTCTGGTGACTTGCACTCCTCGGAAGCAGTGTGATGTTTACAGCAATGAGTTCATCCTAATTCATCTTCCAAGTAGCATACATCCAACCATATATTTTTATACAATATAGTTCTCTTAACTGGCATATCCTGGCTAGTACGAGTTTTGGTAATAAATCCATGATTCCTGTTTTCAAAGACATGGAATAATTCTTCATATGCAGTTATATTCTCATTTGTGATCAGAGCAATTCATGAGTTGACTTACAAAGCATTGAAAATAATTGAGACATTGACTGGGGAAATAAGTCTACTGTATGTTACCATACTGGGAAACCGACTGCACAGTACTGTGTATCACAAGGCATTGTGCAAAAAGTAGCAAATGCCTATTGCACATGCTAAGCTTCTGACCAATCTCTTTTTCAAAAAAACCAAAAAACAAATTAATCTCTTTTTGTAGCTATGGCATAGAGTTAATGACAGGTAGAGCTAGCACTGATAAATTCATATGCATTCTTCTCGTGGATGTGTGTGTTGCTTGTGAAGATGCCAATYGGTGATGTTGCCTTGTATGATGAGAGAACTGTAAGAGTATACATAATTAATCTCAGTTAAGTACTGTACAGGGCATAGATAAAGCACTCAGTAGATTGACATTTTAATAAGTTTTATGATAAAAATCGGTGATAAAAAGTAAAGTTAATCTGAATTTTTTCCAATTGTATAGGAAATGAACAATATCTCCTCGGCTGCAGAGTACTATAAAGACGTCTTAAAACAAGACAATACTCATGTGGAAGCCATTGCATGCATTGGCAGTAACCATTTTTATTCAGACCAGCCCGAGATAGCTCTGCGGTTTTATAGGTATTTACACTTGTGGGGGGGGAGGGGAAACTGAACGTGTGGGAGGGTAATATAAAGGCTTGATTTTTGTAATGCTGATAGCAAAAAAAGAACATTAGGAGATTGGCGTGGGAGGATGATTGAGCATTTGGACAAATACCACCATAAAATCAGTATACCAACTTACGTATCTGCTCGGCCAGTGATAATTACATCTCTCTCTTAAATACAACTTGTCATCATTACATGCAGAGTGTGTAGAAGTATCAACAAAGATTATCAAAACAGTTATTATTTGATTAATAAACAAGAAATGATCTTTCACAGCATAAGGCAGTTTGAGAACACTGGGCCTTACTCTCAACTTCAGTTGCATGCAGAAGGCACATGGACTTCCTATTTAGCCCTTTGAAAAAGAGTAGTCTTTGAAAAACTCCACCTGAAGTCACGAGCAGTTGTGACCACAAAATCCCGTACTTGAACGTGGGCTGGGTTACCCCATGTTTTAGTGAAAGCAATAAAAAGATAGTGTTAAAAGATGCTGCTTGCTTTTTATTTCAATACAGTCAGAGTGCGAAGGAGCCTGACTCATGTCCTTAAGTCTAAGAGCAGATTAAGTCAATATAAGCACTACCATCTCATTTCTGTTGGACCTGAGCTCTTTTGTGCTTTAGGTTCAGAAACTCACAGTTGTGCTGCAGACAGCAGCCCTCTTTTTCTCTAGCCCTCTTAGTATATCGTTTTTCCTATAAATGTTAATAAACAGAATTTTTATAAAACATCTCCATTCTAAAAGACACATTAAACAACATCAATTTGAATCAAAATCTGAGTTATGCTTCAAATGTAAGATTAATGTAGATTAACATACTAGATGTACTGATTAGAGCAGTGCTGAAGGACAGGAATCAAGCAAAAAATTGAAGTCTGAAGAGTTATAAAAAGTAACTGTGACAAATTACAGCTTGATAGAGGTTGAGCGATTGGAAAGAGGAAATGGAGAAAGTCTGCATACAACTCTGTCTTACAGTAAAGTCAGATCATGTGGCACAGTCAAAAAGACAGAAGTTATCTAATTTACACGAAGACTGTTTTGCACAGCTTTGATTCTACTAATCAAAAATGCCCTGCACTGCCCTTCATGAAACCTTACCAAGTGTAAGACTGTAACACTTGGATATTACACACTCAAAGAATAGGGAGAAAGGAGGAGAGAACTTTGTCATTTAGAATAGAACTCTTATTTGAAATTAATCTAAAAAAATAAATGAAACAAATATTTTCTTTCAATCTAGACGGCTCCTGCAGATGGGTGTTTATAACTGCCAACTTTTTAACAATGTGGGCCTCTGTTGCTTCTATGCCCAGCAATATGATATGACACTATCTTCATTTGAACGTGCACTGTTTTTGGCTGAAAATGAGGAGGAGACAGCAGATGTGTGGTACAACTTGGGACACGTGGCTGTGGTATGAAAAATATTAACAACCTTTCTGAATAAATATAATTTTACAAAAACTGGAAAAAAAACAACTAGGAAGGAGTCATTGCCCTACTTTGAAATATGAAACCCGATAGTGTACAGGATAAAGTGCAGTACAGATTAAAGGTTTATTTGCACTGCAGTAGAGAGGAAGAGGCAAAAGAAAAAAGTTATGTACGTCTTCACAGAATGTGGCTTACTCCTGCTAAAAGATGTTCCTTCCCCACTGTCTTTAACTTTCCCTTCTTTCTAAAAAAATTGCAACATGTACCAGCCCTTGAAGGCCTTTGCTGCAATACTATCTAATCTGACAAAAAAACTGAACTCAAGATATTTTTCTCTGAGCTGGTATTTGTGTTACATGGAGCATTAGACCGATTCTGTTGTCATAAAAATACATATTCAGCAGCATGTAGCAGACACTAAAGCACTACGTATGTYGTAGTTGAGAAGGCATGTTCCTCTGTCTTATAGGCAGCTATAGAAATACTGTGTAACTGTGTGATAAAGTTTGTTAAATTTGTTAAATTGTGTGTTGAATTTCTACACTAATTTGTAGATGTTCTTCCAGAAGTTGTGTTAGATTTCTGTTTAGCTGTGTGCCCAGAATAAGGTTACTGAATAAAGTTTTTGACAGCTTTCTAATATGAGTTGTCTTCAAATGTTGATTATGATTTAACTTAAGTCAGAGAGAAACTCAACTGTTCATCTTGATTGTACTGCAACTAGGATAAACACATTAATTTATACTGCCTAAAACATTGAAATTTGAACTGATGTGCTTATATTTTTCAGCATTTGTCACTTTTAATGTTTAACCTGATGCTGTATCGGTGTTGGTCATAACAGTAGAGCATTAAAGAGTAGTCAGCTGCTCCATACAAAGAAATTCATCTCACTTAATTCTTATCTTCTAAAAACTAGGCTTATATCTGATTTTTTTAAATCTGTGTAGAGACAGAGAGGCAAGATGGCTTCCCCTCTGGAGACATCTCTGTTTTTCTTACCCTACTATAGATGGTAGCAGATAGTGTAGTCTTTAGATGACACTTTAGTCATCTAAAAGTTAAATTAGATGAAGTGAATATCACTTGGAGCGTGGAAGTTTGTGCTGGAGAGAAACGATTCTGTCTGGAGGAAGAATAAGACGCAAATGAGAGGGTCTGGGAAGAAAGCACATATGGTTCTGATCAGCGTGTTTTTATTGTAATTTGTATTCTATGCTAGTACATATGGGTGAAAAGATACTCCAGACAACAAAACAGATGCATGTTGTTTCCAATCTTTTCACAAATTAAAATACAATCTTACTTTTAGGGGATAGGAGACCTGAATCTGGCTTACCAGTGTTTCAAGCTAACGTTAGTCAACAATAATGACTATGCGGAAGCTTACAACAACTTGGCTGTGCTGGAAATGCGAAAAGGTCACATTGAACAGGTTGGTGTTGAATCTTCGCCTAAGCAGAATGCTTCCTTTGGCCTCTTGTACTTAAAAAACGTGTCATTTCCCTGAGGTGGAGGCATCATATGAATGTCTAGCTTACTATTACTGGCAGAAAACATGGGTAACTTCTATGCATGTTTCAGTGTAACCTCCACATTGTCATGCCATCTCCCATTAAACTGCTCATTATTAGGCATATCCAAATGGTTCATCAAAGACAAACAAGGTTTATAGTGGCTTTGCAGTTGTTGAGATCTTTTTTCTAAATTGATACCCAAAACAAAACCCATCACTCTGTAATAGTCACTTAAATTACAACTTTGACTATATATTCAGTTTATACATGTAGATAATATACTTCTGTTGGGTGGCAGAAGACAGCAATCAGATCAGCTCTTAAAAGACTTTTTTCAACAGGGAGATTGCTTTAGAGTTTTGTCGCAAAGCAGCAGGTTCTTGATAAATACTTTTGCATCAGTAAGCTTGGTGGTTTGTCTTACCTGATGTAGGTATACTAAGTTGTATTGCGCTTAGATGTATAATTGACATGCACAGTGGATTAAATGCATTCATTTTTTATACATATTCAGGGAAAATTAATATGCATTTGTTGGACAGTTTGAACTACTGTGGGCTTGTTTTAATCCTTATGGGAGCAAGCCTATTTTGTTGGATTCATGTATACATCAGAGAGCTACAATATGATATAAAGACTTGTAAATACCTTTTTTAAGAGCAAATTCTCAAAGTTAACTTTATTCAGATAACCTAGCAATTAGGTTAGAAACAATGGATGTTTCCAGTGACAGATAAACTTTGGGTTTAGTTTCAGTTTCATAATCAGGAAATTTACAGACATTTAATTCCCAGGTGGAACTTAGGTCCAGTTGTGGAGGTTGTGATTGCTAATAATTAGCACTGCAGAGCCTTTCCATTATAATCAATTGTTTCCTGTCTATTTTAGTTTTTAGCTTAAAATTTTCTATTTTCTTCTTGTATCACATGTATAATTAAAAATCAGGATCATCACAGCAATAAAATTATGCACAGAAGAATAAAAAATGTGAAGATATTTTGCTTATCTTGGATTTTATTTTATTTCACAATGTTCTTTTGTAAGTACTGTTGCATGTACTCAGAGATGTCAGATTTAGGGAGTTTTAATAAGTTCTTAACTCTGCCTTCCCAAACAGTTTACAAATACTTTTGTTTTTAAAAGATCAGGTTTTTTCCCCCAAAGTTCTCATTTTTTTAGTAAAAGCATTCACAAGTTGACCTTAATTTTGTATTGGATTTACAGCATGAAAATGCACACTCTGATACTTAATTTTTCATTAGTTTTTAATGCTACTATTTTGCTAGTCAGAAAAAGAGAGTTAATTTTATTAAAATTTTTGAGTGTGAAAACTGTCATTTTTATGATAAAATTTAGGTTTTCAGGGATGCTTAAGACAGTGCTGTCAGAGACAACAGATAAATACAGTGGGGTGGGACTTTAAATACTTTTTTTTTTAATTAATATATTCTGTTCGATGTTTAGAACTGAATTGCTTAATTGAATAAGTCCCAACATGTTTTTTCTGACTCAACCAAGAGTCTTTTTCATTTCAATGCTATTAAACTGTATTATGCCTAAATGTACTATTGGTGTAACTCATACATAGTTCAAGATGGCTTTTTTAGTAAAGGCCTAGTAAAGAAAACATAGGATGATAATTTTTAAGAATTATGAAAATTGCATTAGATTCTTGTTACCCTCTCTTCCTCACAGATTTCACTATATTTTTTTTTCTTTCTCCACATAGGCAAGAGCTTTGCTGCAGACTGCTTCATCTTTAGCACCTCATATGTATGAGCCCCATTTCAATTTTGCAATACTCTCAGAGAAGGTAATGCACTATCCTATTCTTGTAATCTAAAAATTGAGCCTTGGTGGGGCAGTTGGGTTTTTGTTGTTATTACTGAGAATTCCAAATAGGAAAGACAAAAGAATACAGGGTGCATAAACTCAAGGAAAACTAAAGTTACATTTTCATTTTAATACCCAGAAGCTTTGTGTGTAAAAGTAGTCATTCAGATGCTTGCTTTTGAGAATAAGTGAGGCCAATGAGCTATAAAGTAACTTTGTAATTTTCCAAATGCCCAGAGATGAACAATCCGTTAACAATTCCATCTACAGTCTTTACAGTCGTTGGCTTTTTCAGAATGTGAAGTGAAATAGTATCATATGATTTATCAGTAATTATAGAAAGAATAACATTTATTCATCCCATGATCTTACTGATCTCAAAAGGTAAGTCTTCTTCAGCTTTACAACCTTTGAATTTTGTGTGTTAATAATTTCTTTCATACAGAGTGTCTCAGACACTGAATTAACTGTGTGCAACGTTCCTGTTAATAAGGAGAAACTTGTACAAGTCCTTATATTTTTCACAAGAAAAAATTGCTCCTTTGCTTGTGCCTACACCTTCAAGATTCTGTTATGAGTCTGTGTTGTGTGGGCAGCCCAACTCCTACAGATACTAAAGTACATGCATCAAGGAGAGAACAACCCATTAATTTGTAAGCGTATCCTCTCCATTGTGAAACATAAGATGGTTTTGAATAATTGCATTCTGTACTTACCGATTAAGGAGTAAATCCTAGTCTGCAAATGTCTTGTTACGTAGCTTTTGCACAAAGAACCTGCATAGATTGTGGGAGAAGACAGATGGCCAGATCAGCTAGCTGTTGATGCAGTGTGGTAATGCAATCCTTAGATTCGTTGTAAGGCCATGGTTTACAAAACATAACTTCTCTAGCCAGGACCCTGGTTTCTTCCCCTTCAGAGAACTCTTGCTGCACGAAAGCTTTGTGTTGACTGATGCACAGGCAACAGAGGCCTCCTACTGAAACTTTCCATAGGTTCTTCCTTTCCACCCAGGAGCTATCCCTTTTACTAGATGTGTTCCCAAACATTTGGGTTCTTTTCTGCTGAACCCACTTTCTGAGATGCTCTCCTTACGTACACTTCCTCCTTCCAAAAAATGATGGCTATTTAGGAGAAAATAGAGTTCCCTAAGTAGGGAACAATGTGGAAACATACTTCTAAAAGCAGCAGAGGAGCAACATCAGCTCTCCAACACTGTTGTGCCTCTCTGTGAGGAAGCAGGAAATCCCATGGAGTTGCAGCTTTTACAGAGGCCTGATTGGTTGTGTTTTGCCTGTATATACAACAGCACTTCTATGGAGTTTAAAAACAAATCTTCCATTTTTTATTCCTCCTCACTTCAAGCACTGGGCATGGTGTAACTTGTCTGTTCTCCAAGAAGTCAGGTGGAATGGGATATAAAGTTACTGTCTTGAAGCATTCCTCCCATTAAAATCACATTTCTGTCTTTTTCTTCTCATCCCTTGATGTAAGGGGGACATAACCCTGAGTTCAAAAGCCTTCATACTGACTCTGTTTTATTTGTTCATTCTCAGGACCAGCTATGTTTAAACATTTGTGAGCATCAGAAAGGTACTGCACAGAATACATGATGCAAATACTGCAGTGCCTGGATTTACAAAATTAGTTTGTGTGTTTCTTACAGGTTGGAGATCTTCAGAGGAGTTACACAGCTGCTCAGAAGTCAGAAGAAGCATTTCCAGGCCATGTTGATACACAACAGCTCATCAAACAGTTAAAAGATCACTTTGCTATGCTCTGATGAGCATATTTTTTATTACGTAGGAACAGTTAGCCAGAGTGAATGTCCCATGCATCTTTTTGAAAATACTAGCTCAAAGTAGATAAACTATACTTAATGCATTCTTGTGGCAAAGCCTGTGTTACTTTGAGTAGCAGGAAAGGTTTAAGAGTCCTAATTAGTTTCTGTCCACTTAAAACATATCACTTACTAAAGTGCAGCTAGAACACATGTTGCAACTACATACACTAGAGATTACAGGAATGGCAGGATACTGCCAGTATGACAACTTTGAAATAGTTGTCTGGTATATGAGCAAGTAAGTCTCCATTTAATATTAATGAACATTTTAAAGGATTTTCTTCTGACTTTTCTGCAGAAAAAAAAGCGTTTTTAAATATTCCTGTGTGACAATCTGCCAAGTAACACAGAGTAAGAGTACTTCCTAACTGGTCTTCAAACTTGGCTTTTGATAGTATACTTTCTTACTGAATGTTAAGGTTTAAAACTAAAATACCTAAAAAGAATTTAAAATACGTATGTAAAGCAGAAGTTCTTATAGTCCTTGTTGTACTGTATGAATTAAATAAATTCCAATTTGTATGGTTTGTCTCGTTTGTTTACATAAGTTAAAATTACATCCTTATTGCCATGAAAATTAGAGTCAGTGGTCTTAACGTATTTTGAAAGACTCCGCAGAACTGGTACAAAATAGCATAAATATGTGTGTTCCTCTCTACCCAGGAGAGAGTTTATTCTTGATCTCAGTGAGGGAAAAGGATATTTAGAAGCTTGCAAAGTACTAATAATTGAGAACAAGGCATTGATTAGGTGGTTACCTGTGCTACCACATAAGCACTGTTGCTCAATAAATATTTGGGTCATCCTAACTACAAGAATGCTACTAACAGCAACAAAGACCTTCTCTCTGTCATATCTTTGTGTTCTAACTAAAAGGGATAAATTTGCATGATTTCCCATCTTGACCTTTTTAAAAGACCTTTAAGAAATGTGGGCTGTTAAGGCACTCTGAAATGGCACATCCTGAAACAGGCCTTTAAAGTCTTTTCATGTTTCTCTGATATATTAAGGGATTATCTTGGCTTAGGGAGCAACTCTAAACATGCTTATGAATATTACGTCTTCCTTTTTACCATTCGTTACTTCCCCACCCTCATCTTTGTATGACTGTTGTAGCTGGTGAAGGCAGATGCTGGGGAGCTTAGAGAAGTGTACCCACAGGCTCCCGCACAGAGCAGTCTGTAGGTGACAGTTAGAAACGCTATCATTAACTGGTGTCACATCATGTTGTGAAATGCAAAAGCATTATTGGCTGAATAGATGCAGCCTCTTTAATGCAAATTTTATTTTTTCCACATTGATCTTTGTATTGTCGGAAATTTGTCACAAACTAATTAAGAGAGAACCTTAGTTATCAATAATTTTCATTACCTAAATAAGATTCTACTTTCTGCTAAAAAGGAAGAATTTATAGGGAAGTTCCATCCTTTGATCTGCTGTACTTACGCCTTTCCAGTTGACAGTGCTAAACTTAGGAAGCTACCAGAAAACAAAATGTTTGTCTTAGCAGTTTAAACACAACTGTTGAGAATTTTGAATGTCATATTATTAACTCCAAGTATTTTTAAAATTGCTTAGTAAATAAGATTATTTCTACATGACTGGAACAGAAATTAGTTACACAACTTCAGTTTTTATCCAGTGTAGCAGCTCAGTAGTTCCTCATAGGTGCTTATAAGTGATCACTTACTGTGATCACTGCTCAAGTTAATGATCTGAATAACTCTTCTTTTTAGCAAACAGTACTCCTTAGAACATAGATGTAACATGATTATTCTTTTAATATTAGGGGATGTGTGGAGATTGAAAAGGAAAAGGCTCATGAATGGTAAGGAATCCTTTACACAAGATGCTTGCGCAAATTAATTATTAAAAAAAAAACATCCCACACACAAACACACAAAGTTCTAAATAAGGATTAAAATCTTTTTAGCTCCCTAATGTGCAGCATCTGCAAGCCATTCCACATTTATCTTACATGGTGTATTTTGATTGCCCCAAAAGGCAGCAGCTATTTGCTTTGTTGACCTTTCATGCCCCAAAGCAAGGGTATGACTATTTTTTTCACGAATAGCACACGTACAAATTAAATCAAATGCGGTAATGAGAACAGCACCACAATGAAACAACAGATGAGCGAGCAGGCTGTTTTGTCGTGGAAGAATTTGTCGATTTTGTTGTATGTTAATTCGGTGTGAGCTCCAATGAACAGATGAATCGGCAGGCCCTGGGGCAAACCGCCTTCAGTTAATTGAGGACGACATAGCACAACACAACGCATCAGAATCTGTATTCATCTCTGTGGTAGGATCATGTTAGGACGGTGTGACCTTAATAGTGCAAGCAGCATTTTTGTAACATAGAAATCATTTTTCCTCTAACCTGTAGCACAGCTCCAGCTATGTCCAGCCAGCATTTGTAAAGCCCCTTGGGAGTAGAAAATAAAATACAATGAAAAAACAACACAATTTTTTCATCTACAGGGAGATGGTGTCCACAACAATGCTGCCTGGAAGGAAGCTCAAAGCAGATTGCTGGGAGGTCTTGAAGTTTCTATGTCCCTGCAGGAAAGGATTGTACAGTTTATGGCTGTTACCACCAATTCCAGTCTGTCTTTTGACCAGCCCTCTTGCTGGGGTCTTTCTGATGAATTAATCCATTTAAAAGTTGATAATGCAGGGTTAGGTTATAAACAGATTTTGATTGTTTTGCAAGATGTTATAGCCACAGCATCAGCCACAAAATTGTGGCTGAAATTAATCAAAATTCATAGTTAAGGTTTGTGGACCATTTTGGCTGCAAAAAGCATCCTCAGAGGTTGGGCAGGACAGGAGCAGTTTGCCATTAGGTGCCAGTTCAGTCACTGTAAGACTTTGGATAATGATCCCATTTTATTGTTGTTGCTGCTGGTTGTGGTTTTTTTCTTTGATTGCTTCCTATCTTTGTAGGCTAGAGGGGGAGATTTTTGGGTCATTCAGTCTGATCTCTGATGTGACACAGGCCAAACATTTTAAGCCAGGAGCTCTTTTTAATGAACCCAGTTTCTGCTTGACTAGGGATTACCTGCCAGAGCAGCAGCAAGTTTTCGTACAAAAAAGCTACATCGTCTTCCATGAAAGATTTTGTATTTAGTCACTCTCACTCCCACAAGTTTGTCATCTTTCTGATGGATGATTTCAAGCTCATTCATGTCCCCTCCCTTCACCTGCCTCCCAACCAGTGGGTACTCATTATACACCAGCACCAGCAGGTGAACCATCATTAGGATCTGCCACAGCTGAGTAGGATCATGGCCATTTTGCCTCCTTTAGAAAATACCTACTTTGCCTCTGTCACCAGAGCTGTCACTGGCATCTGTGATGGTTATTTTTGACCAAATACACTGTTTCCCTACCATAGAGAGCATGAAATGGGGAGCTTAGAAGAACCCTTTGCACCAACCCACTTGTCGAAACTAGGACATGGCGTTTTACTCCAAACAGCAAGAAGCAGTTGCTGTGAAAACTTACTGGCAAGTATCAGCTATGCCCCTTCAGCAAGGACAGAAGTGGACAGTCTGAAATGCAGGTCAAAAATTGGTTCAAGATAAGTACAGGGGAAAAGCAGCTGCCTACCAGGAAACTAAGCTGAGTAAAAGGCTTTGTGAGATCCCACCCTGTTCCTCACCTACTCCAGAGAAAGTCTCAGAATTGCTATTTTAGCATGTTTCCAGATGAGAAACATTTGATATTGCACACAGCAATATAAAATGTGGGACATGAAGCCACTGTGGAATCAGACTCAAAGAAAGGGGAGCTTTCATCAGAGGGCCAGGACAAGAGGCAGCTCGCTCAGTTTTCTCTGCTTGTTGGAATTTATTTAAGGTCTAGGGCTGCTGCAAACTTCCAGTTCCCGGCAGATGCCTGTGTGTACACACATTGTAATTTTGCACTGCCAAGCTCTGTGGGCCACAGAGTAGTATGTTACTGATATCCCAGCCATCACTGGGAACAAGCGAGCAGATGGCGGATGTAGAATGCAAAATGCCCCTTTCTCTATAAATAAAAAAACCCCTAGGTTTCTCTTTGTGCCTTAGAAGATGAATGAAGCAAAAGCCAAGAAACCCTGATATTCAAGTCATAGACAGACTTGTATCTCCAGTCACTCTCCAATAGCATTTGAATTCCTGTGCTGGTAAGATAGTCATGTTTGTTAGTAATTTCCCTATTCACATTTTCAGAGTTTAGGAGTGCTCAGGAGCTGCAAATGCTCAGAAACTTCTGTAAGCAGGTTAAATCTGGGAGATATGTCACCAGAGAAAGCAGTTTTTACTGCAAAATTATCAAGTAAACATACCCTGAATTACGCCTAATAACTGAATGATCTGTACAAGTATTATATTACCTTCTCCTTTCTATTGGTTAGTTACAGCAATTGCTTAGTGCACAGCCTTCTCCCTTCTTATGTTTAGTTTACAAAAGGGTCATAAAGGTTTAGCTGAAAAAGACTTCCTAGTTAGGTACTAGATCTGTATAGAATATGTCAAAAAAAAAAAAAAAAAAAAAGGCCAGGAAGACCTTGCAAA
>JAYKAV010000188.1:106037-169781 GCA_035582835.1 Phoebastria nigripes
TCTCGCTCTCTCCTTCTCTCTTTCTTTTATTCTTTTACCTTTTCCTAGTAAGTAACGCAAGGCATAAACTCCCACAGCAGTGGTGAGCAATAAGCTTTTCTGCTACCCAATTATTTACCAATGAGCCTAGCTATGGAGTAAAAGTCTTTGTTTATGTACAGACCTTGAGTGTCCTTCAACCTTAATCCATACCAAGGGAATCTGCGAATCTGAGTCASCTCTCCCTCCGCACAGGCGGGACGTGACACCAACACATAATGCATTATGTTTAATTGTGTATGTGAATATATCACATGTGGGGTTTTTTCCCCATTTCCTGTCTGCTTTTTGACAGGTATTGCCAGTGAAACCGATTATATTGCTTCAAGGATAAGTCTTGAAGCCATTAGAAATGAGATGCAAGAAGAAACACCAGGATGCAAACCTTGTTCAGCACTATGGAAAGGGAAAACTCATTAAGAGCCAGGAAACTTGGTTCCAGCAAGTAGACCATCCCAGCAATTTCATGTCATTTTCAGCTTATTCAGTTTACATAGCCATAAAGTAATTGCCAAGATTTTACATTTTAGCTTTGGTATTATTTTATACTACTATCAGTTCCATATTTTGCCAAGTCTATATCCTATAATAATGTCAAGCACCTTTAAAGCTATTACACGTTAACTAATTAATCCTTACATAAAATAAATTTAGATCATCCTAACCAAGGGTCATAAAACCTTCGATCAAGAGACTCTGGTCTATTTGTATATGAGATACCACACAAAATCTAATTTCGGAACATAACCCTAGACTATTTTTATTCCTGTGAATTACCATAAGCCAACAGTTCAGGGTTCAGATAAAACCACGATCATCTAAAATATATGGTCACTGATTTTTTTTTTTAATTGGTAGAACAAAAACAGATGCATGTATCTGTTCTAGCTTTTAAGGATGTAATTGTTGCTTCTTCCAGAGATACTGATGCGGGAGGCCCAGTAGAAAAACTTTAAAAGGTTCTGACTTCTGCCTGCAATCCTGCAATGTCTAAGGGATAGGCTTAAAACGCTGTGTCATTACCAAGCATTTATTTATTATGGTATTAAATGGTAGCTACTTGGATGAATGCAAGATTTGAAATTCAACATAAATCCTGGGAAGGCAGGCTAATAAGCAGAGGGCCACAAGCCATGCCAAGGTCATATACCAAAAATCTCGGCAGTATAATACAGGGATATCATTACTACATATGTGCAAGACATCCATAAATAGCCTATATCTTCAAATCAGGCAGTAGCTGTAGACAGTGAAGGAAGTAGCTCTCCAAGAGTTCCTTAGACCCCAGTCTAACTGAACATTGGGAAAGGTGGGTGGAATGGGAGATCCTATTTTGCAGGGGTATATGTATATTTGCAAAATACAGAAAATTAATGGTAAATAATCATAATGTGGCCACTTACAAATGACTGAGGTCATTTATACTTTGCAGCCACACCTATGATAATCTTTATTATCTTTATTAGCAGATGTGTATATATTTATCAAACAAATTCATTTTTAAGCAATTACAAGCAAAGCTCAGAAACTTTCAAACCCCTGGCATTATGTGACAAGTCTCATACTGCCTACCTGAATACAACATCATCTTTAAAGAAAAAGTTAGACATACTCAGCCATCTTGGAAAGTGGTTCTAATTCAGGTGAAGCTTCAGATGCTCCAATGCCTTTAAAAACACCACCACCAGAACAGATGCCTTTTCTGTTAGATCAAAACTTAAAAAAACTTGAAACAAAGCCTGAGTAATGACAGATATTTGATTTTGAGGGGGAGGGCGAGTTGTTTCTTGGGGTAGCCCATGACTCATGTCACATCATCACCTGTAACTTCATATCATGTTATCTTGGTGGACCCTACTGTGCTGCAACATAAGCCAATGACATGATGTGAAGTAACATACATTGTAAGCAAATTCCTTTCTGGCTAAATACCTGTCATTTCTGAGCAAATAAGGTAATTCATGCACAAATCTCTTGAACTAGGAAGAGTAAGAGAAGACCTGGAAAGTGTTATTTGGATTGGAAACAATATTCTCATGTTATACTAGGAGGCACCTCTGGGTCTCTTGGAGATTTTCACCTAGCAACATAGCCGACTTTTCCAAGATTAAGTTCTGTTGCAGCACAATAACATTTATAACCATGTGCAAACAGACAAACTTTACCCATACAAGTCTATTCAAGCATCCTGAGGAAAAATAAATGCTCTTGTTACATGGGACTCTAAGATGTACATACTATGAATAAATTCTCCTTCCCCCTCTGGAAGTCCCACTTTAGCTCAGGTTTAAAACAGCACAGCAGGTAGTTTAACAGGCCTCGAACAGTTTGTGGTTTACCATAAATCTATTGGTCTTTAAGGGGTCCACAGAGCGCAGGGGAATGTCATGCTGCCACACTCCTGGGAGCAGTGTTGTCCTTGTCTTTGTGACCATGCACGTTTGAAAGTCAGTGCTAGGCATGGTCATAACATTTTTCYGCCCCTTCAGGAGTTCATATCACCGGAGATGCTGAGTATAACAATTTTGTTTTAACAATAGCAAAGGAGCTAGATACAAGAAAGATGAGTGCTTCTTTCACGCTCTTTTTTCCACACATATCCACAGCAGGTAGTCAGTGGTGTGCTTCCCATCAGTTGATTATACCTGTAGTAGAACAACTTTTTTTCATCAGTCCTGATTTCGGGGTTTTGTACCAATGTTTTCATCTCTACTTAGGTGATGAAACTGCTTACAGCAGAGAAACAGTAGATATGATAGCCCCTCATAGCTGCTGAGAAATGAGAGCACTCTCAAGCTAAGTACATCTCACCGGGCAAGAAGAAACCAACTCCCCTGTGGTGCTCCCAACCACAGTCAGAGCTGCTCTCTTACATGGATAAGCTTCAGTATGAATATAGCATCTCCAGCCAGGTTTTGATTAAGCTTTAAGCAGCTCAAGATACACTTGACAAAAACCTCAACATACAGCCCAGGACATTGTTTTAAGGGTTGTCTCACCTTTAACAGAAAGTTGTTAAGAACAGGGTGCCCCAGGGCTTTGCATAGCTCCCAAAGGCTCAGGAGGCTGCTTGCCACTTCCCTTGGTGGCACACTGCTACCAGTGCCATAAGGAAAGGGAGCTGTAACCCTTTCCTGGGAGTTACAGCCCAGCTGTGTGGCTGGAGCAGGCTGGCACATGACAGCTGATGTAAGAAATACCTTTAGTTTCTGGAATAAGACTTGCAAAATTTAAGTTTTTTTTTCTTAAAAGTGAGCTGAAAACAGGAATCATTCTGATCCCTGTGAAATCCATTTCTGGATCAGACACTTGATCTGAGCTACCAAG
This sequence comes from Phoebastria nigripes, assembly GCA_035582835.1. Classification (NCBI taxonomy): domain Eukaryota; kingdom Metazoa; phylum Chordata; class Aves; order Procellariiformes; family Diomedeidae; genus Phoebastria; species Phoebastria nigripes. Next base: position 109,404 of record JAYKAV010000188.1, read on the forward strand.
CAACCTAGGAATCACTAACAAATAACAAGTGTGGTTTCTCCTCTTTTCTAAGATTTTATGACCTAGTTTCATCTTTTCTCTTAGGATGTGTTCAGTCCTGCCACACTGCACTTGCACTCTCCGTGACTTCATGTTCTGTTTCCAGGCAGTTTGGTCTATATGACCCCCAAAACATTCCTTTCCTCCTCCAGCTGCTGACTGCATAAGCCTGGCTTTTCCCAAAGAAATGCATTCCTCAGACAAGCTTCAGCTCCATCTGCTTGAGCTGTCACCATGTCAGGCCAGCTTTGCCACACAGCCACCAATAACTCTGGAAGTGGTTCAGATTTGCCATTTGCTTGAAGAGAAATGCAGAACAGTCCATTTTGGTTGGGCTTGTCAGCTGAATGCTTTGGGTTTGTCCCGTGCACACATTTGGAAAGCAAATTAAATTTCATTTAATTGATCATGCTGACTAACAGGAATTTCATCCTTTTCCAGCCTGATAACCTGTATTTAATCTGATGTCCTTTTCCTATGTTCTGGAGGTTTAGGAGAAGATCACAACAGTAGACATGAGCAGTATTTACTTTTATCTATATCTCCACTGCCTCCTGCTCTAACACACTGGAAACTCCAGAACATTTTAAATCTCTGCAATTTCTAAAATGTATGGTGACAATAGAGATTGCTTAGAATAGTCTTCCCTAAGATGTTCACAGCAGCCCTGTCAAATCGCCCCTGCTAAGCATGAGACATGCTATTTGGACACCTTCCAGACCCATCTCCTCTGCAGTGCATGTTCACAGTGCACTTACAGCACTATGCCATAGCTTTCCACTTTGTGACCCTACATGTCACAAACAGAAAGCTGGACCTGTTAGTGGCCAGCCCACCAGCTTCAGATGGCACGGGAGGTCCCTGGACAAGCACAAGGTTGTGTATCTGTACCCTACAGGGGAGCTTATGTTGCCCAAGGGTTTCCTGTGCTCATTTGCATGAGCTCACACACCATCATGGGCCCTGCCATGCTGGACCTGGCACAAAGGGACCCAGATAAGGCGGAAGGTCTGCACGAGTAGCAAGACCTTTGCTTATGTAGCCCTGCATGACAGCAAACAGTTGAACACAAGCCAGCTGGCAGCCAGGGAGTGCGTCACACCAACAGGAGGCTAAGAACCATGGAGGAAGCGATGCTGGGGAGAAGGGATCTTACGTGGCACCATGCTGCAGAGGTGCTGGGGGATAAAGATCATAAACAGTATCAGAAAGGACTGAAAGAATAAAGGAAGGAAAGGATTGTACTGAAAATAGGACACAGGACTGCCAAGTTCACAGATAGTGTGTTGATAGCCATGTTAGGTGTCATCCCCATGATGGTGTCCTGCTGGAGCAATAAGACTTGCTGGAGGCTACATGGCAATGAGTTTCCTCGGCAGGAGGGACCAGGATGGATGATGGAAAGGATGGAGCGTGCTGTGAGCAGTTACAGATGGGCCACGTTCTCAGCATAGGGTCAGCACAGGGTGGGTGAGAAGAAACTGTGGTGACTAAACTCCCGGATAATGTTGGAGGAAGGTAAAATAGCAGGCAGATCTGAACAGAAGTCAGCTGATAACAAGATTACTCCACCAAATATCTCCTGGATCTGAGAGAGGACCTGAAAGTTTCTTTCTGATTTCAAATATTGAAGAATGTGTGCTAAATAGCACTGAAGTGATGCTTATTTAAGTACTTTGATCTGCCAGAAGTGTGCCCCTCAAGAGCATTAATGAGGACGCAGTAAACACAAGAGTCCTTCCAGATCTACGTAAAAATCAGCAGCCTCACCTCCCCATCACCTGTACATCCTTCTTACCTGGCAAAAAGCAAGGGGGAATGGGAAGCCCTGAAGASATTATTGAAAACAAGTTGTCATGGTGAAGATTCCCGATTGAACTGTTTGCTCTCCCACTGCACACGCACGCCATCTCACTGCTGGCACAGGACGGAGGACCAACAGAGCAGCCACCTACCCTGGGAGTCCCCACAACCCGCATGAGCCCTGGAGACTGGAGCTTCAATTTGTCGTTCAGCTTTTACAGCCATGGGTAGTGTTTCTCACAGAGCATATTCGTATGTATGATTTAAATAAAAACATAGGGTTTTCCAGGCTTCTTCCGTGTCTGGTGAAGCCACAGTGTCCGTTCCACTTTGTGTTCGACAGCTCTCCTCACGTCTCCTTACATTGTGCCAGCCGAGGAGCATGGATTTGTCTGAGCTCATTATCAGGGTGATCCTGGTGAGTGCTTAGTGCCGACTGAGAGAAGCTGAGTGTCTCTGCTCCCACTGAGGGCAACAGATGCTGAAGATGCTCAGCACTTTTTCTGATACTCTTAGCACCTTCAACCTTAAAATAACTAGCATCTTTCAGTATCCAACATTTCCTATCATCACACAGCGGTGTAGTGTATTGTTCCTATGATTTTGTCCTTTCCCTGCCACTCCAGGCTTGGACTGTCCGAAAGGAACGGGAGCTAAAATATCAGTACAAGGTGCCGTTAGTGTGGCAGCCTTCAATCAAGTTAATGGGATGCAAAACAGGGCTCAGGTGAGCTAGATCATACAACACAGCCACTGACCTGCCAGTTGAGGAACATTCATCCAAACTGCCTGGTGCTCCTCAAGAGGCAGCGCAAATATGACTGAGGGTCAGTGAGGATACATGGACCTCAAAGAGCTGTGTGAGGATCTCCTGACAGGTTATAGTCATGCTTAGTAAAGAATACCAGGTAGCAATCACATGTTGGGTTCACGCAATTTGGTCTAGTCGTTAGAAGAGAGACCTGGAAAGGGGAGCGCCCGCGTCCTGGACCCAGCTGGTGCTTGCAGCTTCAGCACCTTGCACTTTTCCATGCCTCCATTTCCATATGTGTAAAATAAGGCTAACGGGATTGTTGCTGCTATTATTATTATAAATTAATGCATTTTCTGTCAGCTGACCCCCTTTTTCAATGCTTGCACCTGGTGAGCACTGGGTTTTTTGCATGAATAGTCCTCCTTAAGCAATGATGAGAGGCAGTGTGCGGGGGGGGTGACAGGACTGAACTCTTAAAGGATTTTGTCTTTGATTTCCCACAGTAACACTCACAAGCACTGGGAGAATAAAAGCTGCACAGGAAGCTGGAGTGCTGCAGGCACGCTGGGCTCACAGCGCTTCTCTTCCTCTCGGACAAAGGCAGCATCTTCCCTCGCCTGCTGTCACCTCCCATTAATGTCAGCAAAGTTCACTTGCTGCAGCTTTTGCAAGTGAAAAGCTAATATGTTCATAAGGAGGGAGAAGAGGCCATTTGTTTGTCTAAGTAAGATAATGCTAACACCACAAATGGCAAGTCAGGATTCAGAAAATAGCATTTCTTTTTAAATCATGCAGGAGGTCCTCTTCATTTTATTTATTCACAGGGCCTGAATCAACAGCTGCCCAGACAAACATATTTAGAGAGAGCAAAGAAAAAGGAGGCTGTTCACCCTGGGCTCCAGATGCAAATAGAGAAGAAAGAAGAAAATGTCAAATCTGCATAAACCCTGGATGGCTCCCTGACGGGTATAAAAGTACCTCTTTTGAATACTGTCTTGTAACTACAAAAAAGTGGAGGTAACCTTTTCTTATTTTCAGCAAATATCTCCCTTCTAATCCTAATGTCATTTTTCACTTGGTAAAAATGCAATCAAATCCCAAACCTGTACATCATTCTGTTGTTCAGATCTTACATCCATTCTGTTTATTCACAAAAACATAAATGTTTTCTTGCCACATCTTTATTACAAAATATGGAATATATAGTCTATTGTTCACTCTGGAAATGTGTAATGCAGAATGGCAAAACAATTGCTGGTAGACTCAGAAAACTCCTGACAAGTGATTATTAATGATGAATTCTGATAGAGTAAATAAGATTGTTGCTAGAAAATGAGAAATGAAGATAAGAAAAAAGCATATTGCCCTAGAGGCAAACTGTGCTGCCTCAGGAACTTCTGCTTTCATAGGGATACAAGATTTTTGTCAAGATACAAAATAGTTTTTTGTCAAATAAATTATTCATATGGCCATTATTTGTCACAGATTTCCTCTCTTCATGCTCTTCCACATACACAGAGAGATAAGAGTCAACTGTTCACCAGATTATTAAGAACATCACAATATTCATTAGATCTTCACATATTCCATTTTATGGGCAGGTTTTGTAGCATATTTAACCCCTAAGTCAGTAGGAGGCTGCAGGACAGGAGCTAACAAAATATCTCCTATGAAAAGGATGGTGCTTTGAGGAAGGAAACTGTGTATTTAGTGCAGCTAAAACTCACGGTCACAAAATACACAAAACCTCATGAGAACCAGAGCTCATCCATCAGCAACTAGGGTCCTGACAGCCTTTCTACCACTATCTGAATAGCAAATCACCTGTTTTCACTGTCTGGATCCACCTCCTGGAGGAAGCCCGCTGGCCCGAGGAGAAGGTGGGTGTTCATCATGATCATCCTCTTCCCTGACACTCCCTGGGCCCTTCACAGCCCAACGCTGGAGGCAACTTCCACGCATCTCTTGCCTGATACAGGCACAATAAGCCTCTGGAACAGCTTAAATAAAAGCAAAACAAGAAGGAAACAATGATAATTTGCCAGGATCTTTATTTTCAGATGAACAGGTTCCTCCTACCTGTCTCTTTATCAAGAAAGCCCACCACTTTCTGGGGAAGTGTTTTAAATGCAGAAATTCATTGCCTCTTTGAAACATGACTAGATAATAAACACAATTTTAGGAGGAGGGAAAAAAGATACACATTTAAAGTACAGAACCAAAAATAGCATTTTGTGCCTCCAGGACCTCACTGCTGCTCCCTGTGCGATGCAGTGAGCAGGTGCAGAAGGTACCGACTGCAGCATACCTTCATCTGGGCAAGGATGATAATGTAAGAAAATATTTAGATGTATTGTTTCACAGAAAGATTGCCATTGCCTGACAAGGAACACAGTCATAGGATACCACATGTACAGTGCAGTTTGACTCAAGTGCCAATGAGAAATAAAATAAGGTTGAAAGCTGGTAAAAAGAAAGATCTGCCATTTGCAAACCCAAGCAGCGCAGGGGAAAGGAGGGCAAGTCACACTTTCCTGGGTTTGCAGGGCTTAGATTCTCTAACCATGCCATTTCCCGAAATACTGCTTCCCACAGCACTCTCTGCAATGCAGTCTACAAAAGTGGAAGCAATCTGGGCTGCACAGTTGACTTCAGCTCTGATAAAATACTCAGTTGTGTTATAGAATCATAGAATCGTAGAATCGTTTAGGTTGGAAAAGACCTCTAAGATCATCAAGTTCAACTGTTAACCCAACACTGCCAAGTCCACCACTAAACCATGTCCCTAASCACCACATCTACACGTCTTTTAAATACCTCCAGGGATAGTGACTCAACCGCTTCCCTGGGCAGCCTGTTCCAGCGCTTGACAACCCTTTCAGTGAAGAAATTTTTCCTAATATCCAATCTAAACCTCCCCTGGCACAAGTTGATGCCATTTCCTCTCGTCCTATCACTTGTTACTTGGGAAAAGAGACTGACACCCACTTCACTACAACCTCCTTTCAGGTAGTTGTAGAGAGCAATAAGGTCTCCCCTCAGCCTCCTTTTCTCCAGACTAAACAGTCCCAGTTCCCTCAGCCGCTCCTCATAAGACTTATTCTCCAGACCCTTCACCACCTTCGTTGCCCTTCTCTGGACATGCTCCAGCACCTCAATGTCCTTGTAGTGAGGGGCCCAAAACTGAACACAGTATTCAAGGTGCAGCCTCACCAGTGCCGAGTACAGGGGGACGATCACCTCCCTATGCCTGCTGGCCACACTGTTTCTGATACAGGCCAGGATGCTATTGGCCTTCTTGGCCACCTGGGCACACTGCTGGCTCATGTTCAGCCGGCTGTCAGCCAGCACCCCCAGGTCCTTTTCTGACAGGCAGCTTTCCAGCCACTCTTCCCCAAGCCTGTAGCATTGCATGGGGTTGTTGTGGCCAAAGTGCAGGACCCAGCACTTGGCCTTGTTGAATCTCATACAATTGGCCTTGGCCCATTGATCCAGCCTGTCCAGRTCCCTCTGCAGAGCCTTCCTACCCTCGAGCAGATCAACACTGCCACCCAACTTGGTGTTGTCTGCAAACTTACTGAGGGTGCACTTGATCCCCTCATCCAGATTATTGATAAGGATATTAAACAGAACTGGCCCCAATACTGAGCCCTGGGGAACACCACTTGTGCCTGGCTGCCAACTGGAGTTAACTCCATTCACCACAACTCTTTGGGCCCGGCCATCCAGCCAGTTTTTTACGCAGTGAAGAGTACGCCTGTCCAAGCCATGAGCAGCTGGTTTCTCCAGGAGAATGCTGTGGGAAATGGTGTCAAAGGCTTTACTAAAGTCCAGGTAGACAACATCCACAGCCTTTCCCTCATCCACTAAGTGGGTCACCTTGTCATAGAAGGAGATCAGGTTGGTCAAGCAGGACCTGCCTTTCATAAGCCCATGCTGATGGGGCCTGATCACCTGGTTGTCCTGCATGTGCCACATGATGGCCCTCAGGATGATCTGCTCCATAACCTTCCCCAGCACTGAGGTCAGACTGACAGGCCTGTAGTTCCCTGGATCCTCCTTCCGGCCCTTCTTGTAGATGGGCGTCACATTTGCTAACCTCCAGTCAACTGGGCCCGCCCCGGTTAGCCAGGACTGCTGATAAAGGATTGAAAGTCGCTTGGTGAGCACTTCTGCCAGCTCCCTCAGTACCCTTGGGTGGATCCCATCCGGCCCCATAGACTTGKGTGTGTCTRARTGGTGTAGCAGGTCGCTAACCATTTCCCCTTGGATTATGGGGGCTTCATTCTGCTCCCCGTCCCTGTCTTCCAGCTCAGGGGGCTGGGTACCCGGAGAACAACTGGTCTTACTACTAAAGACGGAGGCAAAGAAGGCATTAAGTACCTCAGCCTTTTCCTCATTTTTTGTCACTGTTTCCCCCCGCATCCAATAAAGGATGGAGATTCTCCTTAGCCGTCCTTTTGTTGCTAATGTATTTATAGAAACATTTTTTATTGTCTTTTACGACAGAAGCCAGATTAAGTTCTAGTTGGGCTTTGGCCCTTCTAATTTTCTCCCTGCATAACCTCATGACATCCCTGGAGTCCTCCTGAGTTGCCTGCCCCTTCTTCCAAAGGTCATAAACTCCCCCTTTTTCCTGAGTTCCAGCCAAAGTACTGTGTTCAGCCAGGCCAGTCTTCTTCCCCACGGGCTTGTCTTTTGGCACATGGGAACGGCCTGCTCCTGCGCCTTTAAGATTTCCTTCTTGAAGAATGTCCAGCCTTACTGGACTCCTTTGCCCTTCAGGACTGCCTCCCAAGGGACTCTGTCAACCAGGCTTCTAAACAGGCCAAAGTCTGCCCTCCAGAATTCCAAGGTAGCAGTTCTGCTGTCCCCCCTCCTTACTTCTCCAAGAATTGAAAACTCTATCATTTTGTAATCGCTATGCCCAAGACAGCCTCCAACTGTCACATCACCCACAGGTCCTCCTCTGTTCACAAACAACAGGTCCAGCAGGGCACCTTCCCTAGTTGGCTCACTCACCAGCTGTGTCAGGAAGTTGTCTTCCACACACTCCAGGAACCTCCTAGACTGTTTCCTCTCTGCCGTGTTGTATTTCCAGCAGACATCTGGTAAGTTGAAGTCCCCTACAAGAACAAGGGCTAGCAATTGTGAGACTTCTCCCAGCTGCTTATAGAGTATTTCATCTGCCTCTTCATCCTGGTTGGGTGGTCTATAACAGACTCCCACCATGATATCTGMCTTGTTGGCCTTCCCCTTGATTCTTACCCATAAACACTCAACCCTATCGTCACCATCATTAAGCTCTAGACAATCAAAACACTCCCTAACATACAGGGCTACCCCACCACCTCTCCTTCCTTGCCTATCCCTTCTGAAGAGCCTATAGCCATCCATTGCAGCACTCCAGTTGTGCGAGTCATCCCACCATGTTTCCGTGATGGCAAATATATCATAGTTTTCCTGCTGCACAATGGCTTCCAGCTCCTCCTGTTTGTTGCCCATGCTGCATGCATTGGTGTCGATGCACTTCATTTGGGCTATTGATCCCAACACCTTTTTGGGGGCAGAAAACCTAACTCCTATGTGACCATTCTCAGGTGCTTCTGTGGTTTCAAACACATCCATAACCCTCGCGTCTTTGCTGCTGCACGGATCTCCATCCCCTACCTCCACTGAGATGGCAGACCGAAGGACCTCGCTAGCACACTGTCCCTCAAACATTGGCGTGCCGCCCCAAGCTTATCTCTAGTCAGCCTGGTTTTATCCCTTTCCCCCTTCAAATCTAGTTTAAATCTCTTTCAATGAGCCCTGCTAACTCCTGTGCAAAGATCCTTTTCCCCCTTTGAGACAGGTGTACTCCATCTGTTGCCAGCAGGCCTGGTGTTGTGTAAAACGACCCATGATCAAAAACCCCAAAATTCTGCTGGTGACACCAGGCTCGGAGCCAGGTATTGATCTGCTGGCTYTTCCTGTTTCTTCGCTCATCATTCCCTGCAACTGGAAGGATAGAGGAGAACACTACTTGTGCTCCTGATCCCTTAACCAGTTGTCCCAAGGCCCTGAAGTCTCTCTTGGTTGCCCTCGGACTTCTTGTTGCAACTTCATTGCTGCCTACCTGAAAAATCAATAATGGATAGTTATCTGAGGGCTGTACCAGGTAGGAAGCTTTCTCTTCACGTCTTTAACCCAGGCCCCAGGGAGGCAGTGGACATCCCCAAGAAGAGGGTCCGGTCTGCACATTGGGCCTTCTGTTCCCTTCAGAAGGGAGTCTCCTATGGCAATGGCCCTTCTTTTTTGTTTTATGGAAGCAGTTTTGATGCAGGGCATAGGCCGACTTAACCTCAGCGACACCTCCAAGCTAGATGAACCATCGTCCTCGTTATTGTTCGGTTCCACTTGCAGAGCCTTACACTTACTATGCAAGGGCATCTGGGAAGGTGGGGTAGTCACAGAGGAGACGTGCCTGCTGTGCCGGGCAGGAACTTGTTGCCATTGCCCCCTATCCCAGGAGTCACTGTGTTCAGCCAGGCGGAGAGAGGATAGGGAATCCTCCGAGTCATGCGTCCTGTCTGCCTGTGGGGCCTGCCTCAGGGATGGTAGGGTGCAGTTCCAGTAGTCTATCTCTCTCTCACTCTCCTTGATACTCCTCAACCTACTCACCTCCTCCCGGAGCTCTGTCACTAAGCGGAGGAGTTCCTCTGCCTGGGCGCACCTCCCACAGGTGTGCTCGCTGCTGCTGGCCGGTACTGGCATAAGAGCAGGGCACGACCTGCAGCCTGGCACCTGGGTGGTGGTGTGTTCCCGCCGGAGCTCTGGCTGGGGAGCTGCGCCAGTCGTGGTGGGTGCAGAGCTTAGAGAGGCCATGGCTTTCTGCCAGGTGGATACCATTGCTCCCTGGTGGAGCTGGCAGAGCTTCAGTGCCCTTCCTGCACCCCCTTCCGCGCAAACTGCCACGCAAACTGCCGCGCCATGCCCTTGCTGATGCACCATGCCCTGTTTGCCCGCCCTGTTCGCGGCACTCCTTGTCGCCAGCGCTCCCTAAGTGATACCTCTATGTGTAATGTTCATGTTATTGTCAGTATGCCAGTAAATGTCATTGCTTTTTTTTGGAATATACCCTGTTAGAAAATCATTTGGGGTAGGATTTTAATTTTCTCATTGGGTTCAGCAGCAGATGAATGCTTTCCTCGCTGCCCCATCAGCAGATGGGACAAGTACTGCCCTGCTGCCTCCCATCAGCACGTGGCACAACAGCTTCCAGTCTCAGCAGTTGCAGCTCCCCCATCCATGAGTTAAATCAGCATTTGTGCATTGTGGCCCTTTTTTTCCTCTTCCGTGCAGCACTACAATTTTTCAGGCTTCAACAACAGGGACAGGAGCCCTCAGCGCCCTGTCACAGCATTGCACTGTGAGACGTCTTTTTGGCAACTCCAGGTTTCAGGATGATGAGTTGAACAGCCTGTATCCCACGGAGTTAGGGATGCTGGGTCAGTGTCTCAGTGGGCATATCTGAAGACCCCATTGGGCCAGACTCCAGCCAAATCCAGGACAGACAGACGGTCCCAACTCCAGGAGCTTAAAACCTGGAAAACCAACCGGGATGCCCGCCCACCTTAGTTACCTGGTGGAGTGCCCTTTGGGAAAAACTCCCAAAACTCTACATGACTTTAAACGCTTCACTTCTCAGTGTCTCATGTCTTTGCTCATAAAAACAACGTGGCATAGTTCCTTCACCTACATGGAGTTGTGAAATTAATTATAAATAACTTTGAGTTCATTATCTGAGAGGAGCTATAGAAGTGTGACTGTTATTTTTAATAATGCATAAGTAATAATTTATTTAACATTTCTCTGTATTCCTCATCAGGTTCCTGAACCTGACTGCACTTTCCTGCTCTGTCTGCAAGTCCTCTCATGAAAGTTGACAATAAGCTGCAAACTTTTTTGTTGGGTTTGGTTTTTTTTTTAGGATAATGAGATACTCTGTCTCAGTCATTAAAGTTGTGGCACCTATTCTGTTAAAAAATAGGATATCAAGTTTAAATGGAATAGGATATGACACAAAATGAAAAGAATCAAACAGGTACTTTGTAAACATAATCTGTTAAATCCAGTAACTAGAATTAGTCTTCTTTCTCTGCAGTGAGTTTATGCCGTGGTGTGACATGTTCATTTCAAGGCTATGGTGTCTGGACAGAGCTAAATAGACAGTTTAAACATTGAATGCTGCATGCTGCGCTGTCTACAGAATCAACTTGTGTTTCAAAATGACACAAAAAGACAGTAACTGTTTATTTAGATGACATTGAACTATACAAAAGGAAAATATTTTTCCAGGTGGAAAAGAAACAAATAACAATGTGTCCTACCTATAATCTGCATTGCAGGGATATGTGTCTGGAGTGAAGCAGACAAATATTCAGAGGCTGAGGCATGAGGCGCAGCCCAACCGGTAAAAGCTGGTGGACTTTGCCAAGTCAAGTACAGAAAGTCCTGAGTCAGCCTCACCTTCAAAATCAAGCAACTGTAATATAAAGCAGTTTGGATCTATGTTAGTCTAGATATTATGGAGCTTTCTGTCTTTTCTGTAACACCAAGAAACATCCTGTGGATTTGGTTTCAAATGAAATCTGAGCTTGTTCTCTCGTTGAGGGCAAATGGCAGCCCCAGGGGAAAACCAAGATACCATTGACCTTGTGGGCGCTATGCCTTGCTGTGCCTGGCACAAGAATAGGAGAGGCTGATGGCCACCCGGGCTTTAAACCCAGGTAAGGAGAAGCATGTGTGCCCTTCCTTGGGTTTAGCCTTCCTCACGAAGATGCACTCACTAAGGGCATTCCTGGAACAAATGTTGCAGCATGCTTGTTGCTATTACCCTTTCTCCATCCAGGCCACTCAGACAGAGGCAACTTAGACAACCTCAAGAGTCACTGAGTCTTTTCACTTCTATTTCCACTGAGCAATGAGGCCACCTTTTCTTCCTCAGCAATGCTGTAGGTACAGATAGAAAAAAGGGGTATCAAGGCATCAACCCTCGGCACCACCTGAAGGGGGTKGCAAACTCGCCCTGGCTCTGCAGCCTGGTGCAGCCCCAGGGGTGCCGGGTGACTACAAGGGTAATGGGAGGGAGGCAATGTGCAAGGGGCCTGTTTGTCTCTGTGTGGCTTTTGCCTGGCAGCATCTACAACAGCTAAGAAGCAATGGGTTTTAAGGGAAGCAGTGCCAGAGTCCAAGGAAGAAGCAACTAAAAAAGGTTTCTGTTATTGGAAGACATGTATTCAAACTGATGCTTGCAGGAAGGATATATGTTGGAGAGGAAGAAACCACAAGCTCCGTCTCATTATCAGTTTGGTCTACATCAAGGACTTTGATGCAGAGAGGCACCTTATCTGGGCTTCAGCCTCCCCATGAATGCACTGGTTAAAAAGGGAGAAGGAACAGGGATAGGAAGATAAAGGGGCACAGCAAAACTTCAGGAGTTTGCTCATGATGGTGTAAGGAGCAGTTCAAACAAATCACTTATGATTAAACCCAAAACAAAATAAAACAACTAGAGAAATAGCTGACCAATTTTTATTTCCTAAATGACACAGGTGTAGACAAAGGTGTAGATAAGGAAAATAATGGTTGAGGGGTGGTAAAGAACCCACCTGAGTATGCACAGGCTACCAGTCTCAAAGAACTGAAAAAAATAACTATAGGTGACTATAATATATACAGTACACACATACACACACATACTATACATACATATATAATGTACATATATACACAATATGCCACATGAACCATATGCCCTTCCCAGGTTCCCACGACTCCTAGGACACGTGGCCAGTGGATTGGTGAGCTCTTGTTAACAGAGACCATGTAATTGAGCACTGTGGTATAAGTAACCAGCAAAATACTTCCTGTTAGAGAGCAGACTGCCCCCTTATTTGTTGAATGCTCGTTTGTCATCTGCTCAGATGAATCACTTGGACAACACCAGTGACAGAGAGAGATCTCCCACCTTTTCCAGATCCTAACATTAGCTCATCTTGAGACCAGGGCGCTCCAAGCCAGGCTGCCTGCCAGGCAATGCTGCAGCTTGTCTCCCACTCCAAGATGTTGCCCACCAGCACAGCTGGTCCAACTGGGGAGGAGGCAAATCAGGCACGTGAGCTCACACAGTGATGGAGACCTCACAGCAGCATGTGTGAGGCCAGCCGCACGGACAGCCGAGTCTGGGGCCAAAGGAGCAAAGCTCGTGCCAGAGACGTGAGACATGACATCCCCATGACAGAAGGGATCTCTCAGACTGAGGGATTTATTTCCTTCTAAAGAATCATCCAGTGAAACCCAGCTTCTGAATGCTCTCAGAGAAGTCCTGCAGATTACCAATTATCTTATATATCTAAAACATATCTTCACTAGCTAATTTCCCTTGGAAGAATGATGCTATTGCCTTTTTGCCATTTAACCACCCCTTCTGCAGTATGACTACACCCAATGCAACATCTTTTGGAGCATACCATCCATTCCTTAACTACTTTTCACTCAAAAATCATGGACCTTGTAAAAGGGTGGAAGAAATGGTGGAACATACAGTTAAGAGCTGGAATTGAGAAGGAAAGTTGAGGCTGATATAATATGGTGGCAGGAGCTGAAAAGAAAACTACTGTATTACAAATAAATTATGTGAAAGGATAACGCTTTTGAAAATGTTTTCTAAGCAAGGCTTTGAAGTTTATAAATTGTTTAGAGCACAGCTGCATTGGGAGAATGATGTGCTGAAAATAAGAAAAGCAAAGCACTGATTACAGCGCTTTGAAGGTTGCGGTGGAGCTCATTGGAAAGTCACTTTTATTTATTTACTAGTAGGAAAAAAGCAATGGACAGTATCCTGTGCAGCTTTCGATTGGGGAGGGATTTTCCTTCTGCTGCCTGGAATCAGGGAAGGTGTAATTTCTTTCATTAAGTCTCCGGTTTAGACACATGGACTTGCTGCTTCTGCCTCCTCCCCACTCTCCCAAAAGGACTGCAGCCACCCCTCTCTGTTTCTATGCTTTTCCTTGCCTTCACCCACAACAGGGACTTCTTATGCAGCTCAGGGAGCACTATGCTGTATTACTACAAGGGATGTAGCCTTTCACAGCTAGCTCCTGAGCAGCAACCTAAAGACAAATAATAGAAAAAAAAAAAAAGAAAACACACATCAAAGAAGAGGAAAAACAGCCTAGAAAACAAATGCAAACAAGAAGAAAATGGCAGCTGCTGCCTTAAGAGTATTTTTCTCCCATGTAATTGTAATCAGAGCTGCAACGCTGTGTTCCCTGGCAGTCTCCAGCCCCTGGTAACTAAACCCAGGTGTACAACCCTGCCATTGTTTCTGCCAGGGGATGGCAGAGGGCTAAGCAAGGGTCAAAAGTTTATGAGAGGCTGCGGCTGTGCCGACACGTGGAGTGGAGCATGTTTTTGTGGCACACATGGCACTACATGCACTTGAAAGCTCACGGCAGCAGCAGGCTGAGCGCCATTCTGGGTGGAAAAGGGGCTGAGTGGGAGCTGCACCGGGAAGGGGAGAGCCGTAGCGTGGCACGTGGAGAGACCGGCCAGGGCTTGTGTGGGGAAAGGAGCTGGTGAGAGAGGGGCGGACGCGGAGGAGGGAAATGGAGAGAAAGGGAGGTAATACTGGCAGAGAAGCATCACAGGCTGGGGTGACAAGAGACTGGTCTCGCACAGGCAGATGTTGCGTTTGGCAGGGCTGAGCGGGAGACAAAAGGTCTGTTTGGTCTCCCAGGACTGGGAAAAGGTCAGTAGCACAGAGATCATCCTACCAACAATATTGCTTAAGTAATTGCTTTCTGTCTGCAATTATTTTGAAAAGGAAGAAGGAGAGCGTGATGCAGGGAAGCAAGCTGCACACTAGTTGCTGTGCCATGAGGAGGGAAGCGCTGCTCTCTGCTGTATTTGTGTTCCGAGAGAAATACCCCACACCAAACAGAGTATCTGTTTAAAAGCTAAGAAAAAACCCAGCACCTGGGCGTAGGCTGTCTGCAGCAACCCACAGGCTGTGACCTCCAGGAGGCATCCCCAGCTGTGCTGCCTGCGACGGTGGCTGCCGATACTGCTCCAGCAGCCAGACACTCTCTTTGCACATAAAAACTTGACAACAAAAGCTTTTGACACCAATGACCGCAATGGTGGGATGAAAACAAGATGCATTTGGGAATGCATGCCCCTCTCCTATAAAGAGAGAACAGAGAAATGCCTGGTTTTCTTCCACCCTTGGTTTTTATACCCCTTTACCTCCAAGCAAATGCRGTGCAAGCTAGAACTGCCAGCCCATGACACTGACTTCACCCTTTCTTTGTGCATTAAGTCTCTGGTATGAAAGACTTAAAGCAGAATCAAAGTCTCCACTATGTTGGAATGAGTTTCAGTCTCATCTTCTGCTTTTTCATTTCCTGTGGTAATAAATAATTATTCTTACTAATACCAGAGGAGTAATGGAAGGCAGAATCTCCATTATCTGTATCTAAGAGAAGAAAAGGAAGATTAGTGATCGACCTGATTGATCTGAGTATTATTGTTTCATAGCAAGCAGGCTCCATCAGTGTGTAATTGCCTTTGCCATGGAAGAGCCCTTGACTCAGCTGAGACTGGTACTCACTGTGCTAGTTACGGACGTCTATTAAGAGACAGTCCTTGTCCCCATGAGTCATCTAAGTGGATAAAACATTTCAAAAAGGCAGGGAACAAGCAGATCCCTGAGCACCAGGACTAGGCATACCTGATTTCCCAAGGATATTTTTTCTGAGGTGACTGTTTTTGTATAGAAGGAGGTATAAATTCTTGAGTTTTATCTGTGATGGGCTTATACAAAAATCACTTGAATCCTCTGCTGTCTAATAGTGCGTGAGATTCCCACCCCGGCTCCTTCCCAGTCAATGCACTTAGAGCCAGCCTCCTGCACAGAACCACCTGTGTTTATGAGAATTGTGAAAACATCGTCTCCTTCAGACCATTACCTCTCTGCCAAATGTCACTGAAGTTGGAAGGCATACTGAGAGACATACAGATAGACAGCACAATCATGCCAAACTTCATTCCCACAGGAAAACAGTAACAAATTTCAGGTAGAACAGAAAACAGGATGGCAGGAAATATCACAAGGTTTCCTTGATTTTTTTTTTTTTGCTTGCCTGTTTGTTTTCTTATTTACATCCTTCTGTGACTTGATGTTACACTGCTTGTTTTTCTTTTAGTAGAAGCTGCCAGTCAAATATCTGAAAGGCAGGACATCCAATCTGTATAATGTCATTACGAAAAAAGCCTTTAAAAAGCCTGACATCTTATTGCATAGATATCAAAGTAGTCTTTGCAGATCAGGGCTCCAGAAACAGAAGGCAGGGTACTAAACTCTTCCAGGTACAAATCACTAAATTTGAAGGAAAAATGAAAAAAAGAAACCAAAACCCTCTTCAGCTCTGAAGGAAACTATCATCCACTGGAAAGTGATCTTCTAATCTTTACTTTGTCCAAGTGCAGAAGAATAATTGTGGAGTTGCTGGAGGTGCAGAAAATACAATACCAGACTAAGCCAGAAGCACTGGAAGTTGGCTGGTGATAACTAATCGCACGCTTGGTCATTTCTATGGGCTTCCTTTGCAGGAAGGATGTAGGCTGCACCTGGAAAACAGAACCACTTCCATGATATATTTTGTAATTTGTTGTAAATACTCCATACTAGGCTGTCTAGCATTTAGTAGGAAACACCAATCACTTACGTACCATGTAGCCTAATGCTTGAAAACAGAGTTCAAGTTTGTGTTATCACTAGATACCACTTTTAGGTGCTAGACATTTCAGTTTTGAGATCAAGTTTGGCATTTAAATAATTCTCCAGTACCACAGTGAGGACTACTGTACAAATGCTTAAAATAAGTTCAGGGATCTAGATGAAAGAAGAGAGAAAGAAAGGTCTTTGTCTTAATTACAGTGGCACTTAGCAGACCTGCAGCGTTGCGGCTGGAGTGCAAGGACAGGCTTTAGCACCCTCCAGAAATGCTGCAGAGTGTCTCCAACGGCAAACTCAGCTGAGAGGAGAGATGAGAAAAACTTTTTAAGAAGCTTTGAGAAATTAATGGTGAAACCTCCAGAGACAGGAACAGGAACACCCATGCAGCAGAGAAAGCCATCTGGGGTCTTCCACGCTTGTAGCATTCATGTTGAGACTTAGGGTAGAAAATAAGATATACCACAATGAGGGCATGGTAAATTTTCTTGGCCATTATTAAATATCTAAACCCAAAGAACAACTGCTTTCTGACATTTTTACACCGGGAAGGTGCCTTTCTTTTTGTGAGACCATTTTGAGGTTTTTGCATGATGAGAATGATTAAATATCTCTTCCTGTATCTTTGTAATGACCAGAGGTGCAGCCTTTAGTTCACAGATCCCATGATATTAAAGTCTCAGCGATCTTTCGCATACCTCAATTTCTCTACCTGTGAAACAGAGCTAAAATATTTGTCTCTGGAGATTTAATATCTTAAAACTGAAAGCACTTGGAGATTTTTCAAGCAAGCCTTACCAGTATGAAATTTTAATAAAATAAAATGAAATGAAATGAAATAAAATAAAATAAACCAAATCCTCAGCTTCCTTTTGTCAACATGTCAAGTTTAAGCATGAAGCATCAGAAGCATCTTACCATACTTAACATAACAATGTGTTTATTAATTTATCCAGCGGGCTAGCTCATGTTCCCACTGAGGAACACATAATCCTTAGCTATTATTTAGAACCTTTCATCCACAGATGTCAAAATGCAAGTGCTGCAGTGCCTTTTGTCAATGCAAAACTTTCATTAACATCAGTGGAAGAAGGATTAAGCCCAATATGTTTCCTTGAAATAAATATTTATTAAGAAATTACCTTGTTTGTTCCACCTCACTGTCTACCAATCGTGAGTGTCATCATAGCATTCATTGTTTACCCAGGGGCAGTGACTCATCCTTGCTCTGAAGGAGACAGCTCTCAGAGGTCAGCAGTCATCTTTGTCAGAGGACAGCGAGCGCCGTAGGAGTGACTGACCGTATTACGCTGCCCGCCTCCACCGAACACAGCCTTCAAAGCAAACAAAAGCACAGACGTAAATTAATGACACAATTGCATTAGTGCCCTCTGAACCAGCACACTCAGCTAGTCCTCCACTGAACTCTGCTGTACTGAAAAGACTTCCAGCTGGATTATGCTTAACCAAAAGCATTAGCACCGAGTGCAAAGCAGTACCCTGTTCCCTCCCACATGGACTCTCGTTAACCTAACGTTGCCACAAAGCTTCTGCTGTGATGGCAGCATCTGCGAATGCTTGGCTGTGAAATAGTTTGGGTTACATATGTCCTCTTTTAGATCACTATTCGATAGCCAAAAGGCAACCCAGTGTCCAGGCTGAGAGGACAGGTTAATGCTGAGCAGCTAACCCAGCGGCATGAACCCTCTCCTCCAGAGCATCGCTGTTCTGCAGTAGCTTGGTGCTGCTACTTCTGCCTAGCAGGTGAAAATACACCTTATAGCCTCATGTATCACAGAGGATTATCCTCTTGCCCTGCCTTAGTGTCAGGATGAGGGCGGCTGGCCTTTAGGCACTCTGTTGGGAATTCCCACATGGTATTTTTGCTGCCATTTTCCCCATCATCTGGATGCAGGACCTGACTGGCTTTACGTAGACAGGCTCTGCTGAGGTGCACTGCGGCTGTGAACCACCTCCAGACAGGATTCCTGCCAGACAGCAGGCTGAGGAGGGAGTCCTCTAAGGCAGAAATGTTGGGAAGAAGTGTCAGAAATCCTGTTTTCACCCCTGAATGCAGGCATTTCTCTGTAACCTGAGATTGGTGCCTACGTAAGCCTGGTATTCAAAGCTCAGTACCCACTTTGGACTTCAACATCTGAGCCATCTTTTTCATAACAGGCAGCGGACTTGCTCTTTTAAAGCACAGACAATACTACATTCATCTTTACAGTCTCTAGAAAAAGTGGATGATCTCTCCCCATTCTTCCCTCAGCAACACTGTTACTGGTTTGAAATGAAATCACATTTAAATTTTATCCTGAACTCAGGACAGCAGTTATCTGTGCTAGCTATGCTGGACTATGCTTGCATGGTGCGTGGAGGATTAAGCTGAAGAGATTCTGATTTCTAACCAAAGTGCAGATGTGAGATAAGCGTGGAGACGTCCAGCCATGCAATAAGGAAGCTATTTCAGGCATGGGGAGTAGCAGAACACGAAGAACTTTAGTAGCAAGAGCTTAGGGGCTTGTGACTTTTGAGTGTGTGGTTGTGGGACTGTGCTCTTGAACTTGAATGCTGCCTTCATTCTTGCGAGAATATGGGCCTTGGGCTGTGGCTCAGCAATGCACAGTCGAGAAGTTCAGCTCGGGTGTGAAGCATGGGGTTGCCTCTCTGAGCCAAACTGAAGGTGCTCCGTAGACTTATTTGATGGAGCCAGAATTCTGTTTAATGATAGATTTTTTTGCAACATGTCTAGTGTGAAAGGAAGACTAATCTCTTCAGTCCTCATGTCATGGGGGTGTCTGGTGTCAGCCACAGAAGAATGAGATTTCATTCAATTCTAAAACTTTCTTTGCACTGAGATGTTGAAGGTGCAATATAGAAACTGCAATGCAAGTAGACGTTCTATTGGTCCATTTATTCAAATGCTTTCAATCCCCATTTCAATGCTTTAAGTTTCAGCTTAAATCAATAGTGACCTAAGAAAGGTGGTTTATTTCAGCAGCAGGTTTATCTATTTAATAGAAAAACTGACAGTTGGGGCAAGCAAACATAACTCCAGTGAGACCAGCACAGTTGATTCTACTCATGATAGTCAATGTGGCCTTTGAAAGATTTTAAAGCAGTCAGTGTAACTGGGCCTCTGGAGCTTGCCAGCTCTTATTAACCTTGATCAGCAGGCAGGCAGGCAGAACTAAGAGGCCCTCATGATTCAGCGTGGCAGAGTCTGACCTCTGTGTTTGCCTCCTGTGCAAATTCATGCAGAACAAATTAATGCTTAAACGCTGCATCTCCTCCAGAGACATGGAAAGCCAAATACAGCCAATTCTCTCTGAGCTGTTCCCAGAGTCCAAAGCCCAGTCTGGGACCATGCACACCAAAAACGCAAAGCCCACCTGAGCCAGAAGCCCTGGGTCTGTAGGAAACTTGAGGTCAATGGGCATTGATCGATTTCACCAGGAAAGCCTGTATGGATCTGGAAGCAAGAGGAATTTCTTATGCTGCCCACAGCGCTGCGGGTGAGACGCTGCTACCCCTCCCCAGGCCAGCACGGGTGCTTGGCAGTAGCTGCAAGACAGCAGAGACGGGCGCACATGGGGTGTCAGAGGTTTTGCAAAGGGCAGAGGGGTGGTTGCGGGAGGGAGAGATGAGGAGAAATGGAGAGCGTTGCAGCGAGCACCGGCTCCTTGCCTCCTTGCTTTGCAGGGAGGGCAGAGGGACGTGCGCAGGGCCGCAGCCCGCATCAACACCGCCGCCGCAGGACGCCCAGAGGAGTTGCTTGAAATGGCTGGTGTCTGGGAACGAGGACTCGTGGCATTTAAGCACAATGAATTATTTAGGAGGTCCAATGAAACAGGCTGCTCTCCACCGACTGCTACGGCGGGTGATACCTTATACTGTGGGGCTGGGACCAGGTTATGCAACGAGGGGAAACAAGCAGTGAACAGCACCAGCCAGGAAACAGGAGTCCTGCAGGTCCTGGCATCTGTCCAGAGAGAAGTGAAGTAAAATAAAATAAAAAGTGACTCTCTGTGATTCAGTCCTTGACTTTTCCTAAAATAAACAGTTCTCCGAGGCTCCCAAATCACACATTAGAAAAGCTCCCCCCCGCTGACAAAAAAAGCATGTATTTGTCTCCCTTGAATTCTCCATGGTGCTTTTAACAGCTAAAAGCCTGAATATATTTTCACAGGGGTTTTTTTTGTGAACAATAAATCCCTCTCTAAAATATGTATAAACATGGAACAGGCAGCACTTTTTAGAAAAGGATTTTTATTTTTTTATTATTAATGTTTTTCTGCATTGTATTTCATGTAATTATCATATTAAATTCAGTCCTGTATGAAACTGTGGCATTTTATATTTACCTCTAGGGTGTGCCTGCTTATTTTAAATCAACATACTGTTTTTCAGGTTTTAATGTTAAGCTGGGAGCTAAGGTTTGCTTTAATCAACTGAATTTTCTGACTGGGCATATTAGTGTTCCAGATTGACCTGAAGATTAAGAAAGAATATCTAATTGTAAATATTTCTGGAACTGTGAAACATCTTTGCTCTTTGCACATTTTTTCATGTTTTATACAGAAATGCATAAAAATGTAATTTTTTTCTAATTAATAATTGTTTCTGTTATATATATTTTAATTGTCCAAAATGTCAGAGATATGATCTTAGGATATAAACAGAGAGAAATAATCCTGTTTCTCCTAAATCAAGAACATTTTAAAAAGCATTTATACAGCGGTAATGCCAAGAGTTCCACACTTGTATTTGATAATACCAGGTGCTGTACAAATACAAGGTAGAATTAGCCCCTGGAGAGAAAGAAGATTTAAAAAAGAGGGCTTATAAGAAGCAGGAGGGACAGGGAGTTGTTTTTGAAACTGTGACCTTCCCACTTTCTAACATGCCTCACTTTTTCCATCACTAAGTGTGTGATTTTAACTCCCGATCTGCTCAGGTTTGGGGGAGAATAACACCTGCACTGGGAGCCTCTGCAAAGGGAGGAATACGTGTAGAAAACATACACAGTCACAGCTAAAAAATGGGACAAGCTGGGTAATGTATTCACATCTATGGTACGAATAGAAAAGACTGAAGACCACATCTAAATTTTCTGCCTGAAAATCACCGTGGGCGAGCATTTGGCTCGCATTTAAATGCAGTAACATGAGCTTTCTTCCCCCTCCTCCTCAGGTAGAAGCTTTCAGCCAGCGCTGCCAGTTATCGTTTGCGCTGCCCACACGTCTCAATCGGTGACCTCCATGTTACCAGGCTGTCCTTCACTTTTCATCAYGGGCTAGCATTTCAGCCCTCCTGCCTCCTTGCCTGGGACCTGGGGAGGTGGTGCCGGTGGGCTGGAGATGGGCAGACCCAGGGCTATTCGTCACGGTGGGGACTGGCACCCGGTGAAGGAGGGAGTGCTGCTCCCGTTGCAGCCCGCTCACTCCAGCCGAAGGAGAGGGACAAAAACGCAGAAAAACCCCAACCTCAGGGAAACCTTCCCAAGACAAATCCAGCCTTGAAGGGAAAGGGACCTTGTGTTTACCAAGCAGCCACAGACACATGGCTGATGGTGGCAGCCGCAAAGGGTGTGTGATGTGGCTATAGATGAAAGGCAAAGGCAGCTCTGAGTGCTGAGATGTGTTCCTGCCATCTGCACTGCTGCTGGTGAAGGTGGAGCAGTCTCTTACTCTTGTACAGAGCTTGAGCACACAGGTTTCTCCTGGGGCTCTCCAAACTACCAGAGTGATAATGATGGAGCAATGTCAGCCACCGTTCAGACCTGCAGTGAGCACCTGAGAGCTGAAGGAGACTGACGCGCAAGGCCAAAGGAGTGACCGCATGCAAACCAGCAGGACTGTGGGAGCAATGGGAAGATACTTGACCAAAAAATGACCACTGGCTTTTAGCTTCACTCAGTGGATGCTGACTATGCATACACATTCAGGGCAGTTGAAGCATCTGCACAGGGCCAGCAGATATAACATGGGACCTCTGGGAGACCAAGGGGGATCCTCTCAAGCATCACAGCTGGCACTGGGTTCCTGAATTTGGGCAATGAGTCCCACACTGTCTTCAAACTGTTGTGTAATTTCCTGCTCTTTCTTATTCAGATGCCATGTTTTATCCAGAGACAGCTGCAGCCTCATACTGGATGGACTGAATCCCAACATCTCATATAGACAAACATTTGCCAAACCCTTCTTTCTCATTTAAGTGAAAGCATTACAATGCATCACTCCGCAAATGGGCCTAATCCTACAAGCACCGACTGCATTGGGAAGGAGTGGTGAGTACTCAGCAGATCTTTGGCTCAGGCCCAGCACCTGAGTCACTGAGTTGGTATCTCCATTTGATAATCAGAGTCTCCAGTTTCCACAGAAACAGTTGTTAGAAATATTTGTTTATTGATTATTATCTTACTTATCTGACATTCTCAGCACCTTGTAATTATCTCATGCTCTATTTATTTATTTCATTTTGCTTTGGTTGTAAGTGTAATTAGCAGCAAAGCTGCTAGCAACACCTGAATGTTTCTGTGGATACTGGAAAAAATAAAATACTCTCATTTTCTAAAGAAATGCTGGCTGTGATTTATCTGCTACTACAGATGGCAAAATGTAACTTGCCAAGAGCACGAGTAACTTATTTTTTTTTTAATTAGTAATTCTAGCRTGGGTCAGAGCTGTCGTGCCTGACTGACAGATTGTAGCCCATTGCATTCCGTCAGAGGATAAGACTGGGCTTCTGGTGTTTATAGGGGACACCACTTTATGTCTGTCCAAAACTCTTCTCATCTGGGCTTCAAAGCATCCAGTCTGCAAGAGCAGTCCAGGGTTCAGATATCCAAGTGGCCTGCATGCAGAGGCAAAAATGGGAGTGGGGTTAGAAAATCTGGTCTACAATGATTAAGCGAGTATTTCAGACCTAATAGCATCTGTATATAGAGTTACACCACAAATGCAAATACCTTCAAAATGAGTTACAGCTCTTTGCATAATAATTACATTTGCATATTGAGGAATAAGGGCATGTTTTCCACCAATAACTTTTCAGCAGCTCCCCTAAGATTATTGTGAATTTCCTTGACAGAGGATAAAGTCAGGTGGAGACACAGATCACAACTGATACTCATTAGAACACCTTTTCTCAATTAAACTGTTATTCTGAATGGAATCCAGCTGTTATTATGGAGACCAGACAACCATCACAGAGTACATTCAGTTACTCCCTTGAATGTGCACACATGCTCCCAGTTACCTGCTTGGAGCAACAGCTCGGGGGGCCGACCCCAGCTGATTCTTCAGACACGGAGGCTTGTACTGACACACTCATGAATCATGCCTGTGTACATGCCTACAAAGCCCTAATGTTTTCAGATGCTGGGCAAAGGAAGGCTGCCATAATCCAGACATATGAGGAAGTACAGATCATGTTCCTCCCGTAATCTCTATATTTCCTTGGTTTTGCCTGCCTAAAATCAAAATCCTTCTGTTCTCCTAATTGAAGGAGTGTGTTTTGGCAGGGAATATAAATTGCATTTTTAGGTCTTTGGTTGGACAGTCTTAAAATAACTGTCAGCCTTAGTTCTTTCAGAGACTGGATAGTGTGGATATTTATAGTAAAACTGATTTGATGGGTTAAGACTGAAAAATTAGAATTTATATTACATTTCAAAATATTACTGTACAATTTTGAGATGCTGCCATGGCGACTGCAGCATTACCCTGCTTTACATGCGCGTTCAGTCACTAGGTCTCCCCAGGCTTTCAGAGCAATTCAGTATCCTTGGGGTTTTTTTCCTTCTTGTTGCAACTTGTCTGCCTGATGGCTCAAATATTTGCAAGTCCCTGTCAAGGGAGCAGAGACCTAGATACTTACTTAGCCGTGGCACTACCAGTTTGATCCCAAGTGCTCCTATTGTAGCTGCTTCTAAATGTGGCAAGAAAGAAAGGGGTCTGGACTCACGCATCCCCTCTGACTCCAGTACAGATCATGAGCACTCAGTTACTTAAACAACACAGATAAATTTGTAAACTGGCTCTTCTTAACAGAGGAAATATTGCACCTGAGGCTTCATCTTAATCTTCCTTTTAAATCCWCTGACTTGGCTATCAGTGACCCACAGAAGGATGTGCATACCCAGCTGTCAGCACGTAACCTCCAGGCCAGGTATCTCATTTCACTTCTGTCTGTCTCTGGCCACAATCCCCTTCCGGCTTCCAACTATGATGCTCCATTTCACTCTTCAATGCAAAATAGTCATCACAGCCATTACAGTAGCCTAATGCTAGCTCTCCAATGGCTTCCTGGCTTGGTCCTCACTCTGCTCTAGACCTGGTGCTCGTGATTAGGAAAATACCCACATCTTCTCATGACCCCCAGAGCACAAAACCAGGGCTGGCAGCAGGGAGCTGCACCGCAAGTCATGCACGCTGCCTAGAGAGGCACATGCATGGGGCCTGAGAACAGCAGGAGCAACTTCTTTTGTATTTTCCAATCTAGCCCATTTTTACACAAGCCACGACTCCATCCCCTAGCCTATACCCACCTGGCAAGATGTTTGGTCTTTCTCAGGGGATGTGATGAAGTTAGGACACAGAAATGGACTCTTTCTAACGTCGGGTCAAATATGATGAGGAAATAGGCAATCCTATGGCCCAGTATAAGATGTGTTTGTGCTTTCCACCTTGAATTTCATTTGACTCCTGTAATGTGCAGTGTGCTTCCTTGTGTTCTTTTACTGCCTGAGCCTACATTATAGCAGAATATTATTGATGCAGTTATTCATAAAGTGGCCTCATAAAATATCTGTCCTGTTATCATGCTGTGGGCATCATCCCAGTGGGCAGCAGCCATACAATCTCCTCTTCAATATATTTCCAAGCAGCTCAAAGCATATAAAGCAGGACTTGCAATTGAAGCTGTCAGGCAACTACACTGAGCAGACACTGTCTGAGTTGAGATGACAACATCAAGGCTTTTGCAAAAAAAAAAAGGAATAAAAATGTCTGAACCAAGTAATTAGGGGTTTTAATTCAGCAGACAGGTTTGGGGAGGCCACTAGCCTGACCACATAAGACTCATAACAATACCTGGCATTTGTTACTCCTCACATGCTTTCTTCCTCTGTACCTAAACCAGACATCCATAAAATATCTGAAGTGAGGCACATTTTTGTTCTTAAGTAAAATAATACATTGGCAGCATTTGCAATCTAGTATCTTCACTTGAAGTCCACTAACATCAATGAAGTCAAAAAGGATTTGGATCAGGCCCTGATATTTTTTCCACTTCAACACACATATTATCATTAGAGAATAATAAATTTTACAGAGTCTGGAAATAGTTTCATAATGACCAGGGCAAGTACAATCTTCTCTGTTACCTATTTGAACAACATTTACCCTTGATTTCTGGCAAGGTCTTACACACCATCAAACAAGAATAAGACA
The DNA here is from genome assembly GCA_035582835.1 of Phoebastria nigripes. NCBI lineage: Eukaryota > Metazoa > Chordata > Aves > Procellariiformes > Diomedeidae > Phoebastria > Phoebastria nigripes. Next base: position 135,238 of record JAYKAV010000188.1, read on the forward strand.
TAATAAAAAACGTACAACCTAAAAGTTATTGAACTACAAAACTATACAATAATCTAAATCAATGGCAGTATGGCTGTAATACTGCCGGTGACCTCGAAGGTGATTGGGTTAATCACCTAGAGTTCATTATCTCAAAGTGTTTCCCAAACTTTTTATTTTTGAAAGGTGCCCTCTTAGCACAGTTTTCACAAACTTTATTTCATGCAATGGTTTAACATTATGGTTTAAGAAGTTAGTGCAGAACTCTCAATAGCTGTGGATAGCCATGAGGCTTCTGTTTTTATACTTGCCATTTGAATATTGCTGTGGAGGAATATAACTGCCTAATTCAGTGGGAATGGCTTGGCACATGCTGTAGTATGCTCAGACTTCTCACACTCACTGCTGCATTGTCTCTGAAGCACTCCGCTGAGTGTCAGCTATCAACAGATAGCACGACATGAGTTTATAATGCAATGGCAGCGGAGGTGCCCTGTAAGACAACCCTTTCTCCACGCTGGCACAAAGAGAACAACTTGCTGTTGAAGCACTGTGCCTCACCCTGATGCAAATCCCATCAAATCAACGCAAGCAAAATGAATATATTTTCAGAGAAGCTACAAAGATCAGTCACTGTCTGCAGATACTTCCAGACATTATGCCTATTTACTTAGGCAGAAGAATGATTGTGGAAACACTGGGATACAGCATTACTACTGAGAATTATCAGAAGAATTTGCATTCCAGACATGCCATTGATAAAAAAATTATCCCTGGTATTTCCTTAAATGCTATCTTGCAGATGGATGCTGCTGATATTTCTTCCCTTGGACAGTGTCACAAGGTCAGGGAAATCACCAAATGCAGAGAGCTCAGGACATGACACCTTTCTTGATTTCCTGTTCAAAAGAAAGCTCTAGGGCATCTAGAGCTCCTGCTCCTGCTGAGCTTTTGCTACTGTTCTCAGAGAGTCTAAAAAACCTCTTTGTAGCTTTGAATTATTATCATCAGGAACAAAATACTGCCTAAAGCTGCAGCTTTATGATGATGGGAACTGGTGACGTACAGAAGTGCTTTCCACATGCTTCAAGAAATACATTAAACCTCACCTTCTCTTCTGGGCAAGGTATGAAGAACATTCAATATTTATTGCTGGAACTTCCATCTACATCAGTGCTTTTTTCCACCATCACCAAAGAGATACAAAGAGGCTGTCAAAACATGTGGAAAGCCTTGATCTTTTAGGTGGCAGAGTCAATAATAAATACTGTTACTTCCTTTCACTATGCCAGAGACACACTAAGGAACTTGACAACAGCTTCAGTCACTGACCTAAAATTGAGGCTCTCAAAAATCATATCATGTCTAGAAAATTCCAATAACACAACGCCTGCCCGGCATATATCCGAGATCATATTTACCACCAGAATTGCATTCAAACTACATCTGTTTTCAACATCAGTTGTCTGTAATACACAACAGAAAGCTAAATGCAATTACCCAGTGTATTTTTGGTATCAACTTTTATAGGCAGCTCTAYGTGCTGGTGGAAGCAGGTACAGCCATGTTAAGCATTGACCTGCAGGGAGGAGACAAATCATTTTCAGATGATCATTTTCTGATTCCTTAATCCATGCTAAATAGCATCATACTTGATCTAGGTTACAAAGGGAAGAGGAAGCTTTTGTGTAGCACCCATAGAACTGCCCAACATACGCACATTACTGTGCATGTTTCATATATTCAGGATGAGCAAGACATTTTCTCCATGACTAGACATCAGGCAACCTGGTCAAAATTTCCTGGCGAAAAACAAGACCTCTCTGAAGTATGCATACAAGCTGGTATGGCTTCTCCAGGTTGGCACATCATGCTCACTGTCCCTCCAAGCAGAGCAAAGCCACAGTCCCCACTGCCAATTGCTCCACCCCTTAGAGAGCAACAGGGCTGAAAGATGAGTGCAGCCAGCTACTAGTGCAGCTAACTCCTTGCTTCTTCCTTCTTTCAGGGATAGTTTCCCTTAAAACAGCACAGGCAGGATTCTACAATTGATCATCCTCATAAGACAGTCTTTGAAATAGGAACAATATTTTTCTTAATGTGATTGTATAACATTGTCATGACTTTAATACTTTTGACAGTGAATTAAGCTTAGCTATTAAAGTGGGTGCTGTGTTGACTCTTCTTTCCTCCTTTCCCAAAAGGCAGGAGTATGCATAGTACAGAGAGAAGAAGTATTTGCTGCTCTTCTTGGTCTTCAGAAACACAGTGCTCAAAAAGACCTATCCGCTCATGTAGTCTCATTTTTCTCCTCCTACAGATAACCACAACATACCACCCTATCTGGTGTTGCAAGGATGGCAGGCAAAGCAAGATCAAAGAAACAAATTCAGCACTTGCAGTCTTCAGGGTGAAGTCTGATACCTGGCAGAATTCATCCATTACCACCAGGACTCACATTAAGAAATGTGCATACGAAATAGAGGCTTATTGGGGCATTAGGATTCTTAGGCAATGCCCATGGCCATCAAAATACTGCGAAAAAGCACTACCCACCAAGTTTCCATGCTGTTTAGCTCTCTATCCTGGAACAAGGGTGTAGTCATGAAGACCTACGTTAATGCCAGTTTTTCCCTAGTTTCTTTCCTTACCTTTTTGACAAGTCATTTTGATGTCATCTGCTCAAATAGCAGTAATAACTGACTTTGAAGAACCTAGACACATGGCCTAGCTTTCATGATCCTACCATAGGTTCTGATTTGCTAAAGGAAGCTTATGCAGGGGTGGTTTCAGGCGTACTTTTAAATATTTTAAACGTTTTTAACTATGATTCATCCTACTTTTGCCTTGGAAAGTTGTTTCTTTGCCAGAGGGCATGGTTTTAAGTTTGTTGCATTATTCATCCATAACATCAGTTGACACTACTTCAAGACAGGTAAGTAATAAAAACTAACTGGCATATGAACCGTAATGCTTAAGCAGGATCATTTGGGTATGGGGAAGAGCCAGAGATGACATAAGCAGTAAACAGTATGTCTGAGTGTCCCTCACTTACAAGGACCTGAATGACAGTCTCAGCATGACCCGTGTTTAAGGAAAAAAAGAATATTTTTTATGTTTTTCTATTATTCATTTCCTGACCTGTCATTCAGTAACTATTCACAGTTCCATAGTTCCCTTCCGTAACACCTCAGCATGACAAACACACCAGGAAATGTGATTTTCAAGGTGTGCAATTCTGGTTGTGATGACAAGCACTGAATAAGCACTTTCTGAGAGACAAAGCTTTGGTCCAGGCACCAGAGAGCACATACCTGTTCATGAAACATAAAATTAGCAGTTTGGCTTTCCCAGCCAGTCTGTTACAATCAGATTTTGTATTTCTCCTAAATCAAATAACAGCTACATCCAGACAGGGATTAAGTCAATTCAGACCTTGTTTACTGCCTATAATTTCAAAGAATGAAAATTATACAGGGTGATATCAAATTTCCTTTCTCCTCCCTGGTACCTTAGAAAAAGGTGCTCTCTGTAGGAAACAAGGGGAAAGCTATCAGTCCTATTTGACTGAGAGGTCAACACTATTGCTGCTGCTGGACAATCACATGGCAAGAAAGTAAGTTCTTCAGAATCAGGGGCAGGAACAGCACACAGGATGATTTTGCTAACTAACTGGAACAGTTTCATCCAGGTTTACCTGACCTGTACCCCTCCTAATTTCTTAATTTGACTCACCCCTACAGTTTCAGGTGTGCTTCCAGTAGGACTGCTTTCCTTGTGCTTGATATTTCAGAATAATTTCATAAGATGCCCCTATGAAGCTTCTTTTTTTTTTTTTTTTACCATACCTTCATCAGGGCCCATCCCTCATGGTCTCTAGCATGAATAGCACTTCTCCATGTCCTGTATCTGAAATATTGGATTCAGTTGTCTAAACATCTACAGACCCTGGGAAACATGCACCACTGCAGTGCCAAATGGCGGCCAGGCAGCATGTCCTAGGAAATGCAAAATGGTATTAGGAATCTATGTCTAGAGAACTGAATCCTACTCACAGACATGTAGATACCAACAAGGTATTTGCTGTAAAACTTCCTCTATGTATCTGTGACAGTTAAGCTGCACCATCTCTTTGGCAGCAGTTAAAGCTTGAAAAGACAAGAGCCCAATGGGAAAGAGTCTTTGAATAGATTAGAAATTTATAGATGAAATGGATGCCCTGACAGTTCTACTTAACTTATTTCTATTTATGCATACGTCATATCCATATTATGGCAGTTGTAGGAACACATAATTGAATAATGAGACTGAAATCACCACAGGAACACTCTTCATTATAAAATGCTGAGATTTCCTTTATACCTGTTTTTAAACAAGCAAGTTATTTCCCATATGATGGGGTTTGTGTTTTTTTTTCTGTTGGGAGTTGGTTTTTCATTTCTAAAAACAAACAAAGAAATGAATGGAAAAAAATATTTTGTTAAACACAGCAGAATCATTGGAGAAGATGGAATAAAGCTGAAGGTGGGATCAAGTGAATATGGCGTGAGTCTGTGTGTGAGACAAGCCTGTCTCAGGTGCGATGCTGCTCAAAGACGAGCAATGATACATAGATCCAATGACGTGATTTTTTTTTTAATAATAGGATAACTTAATATACATTGGTTTAAGTGATAATAGAGATGAATAGTCATTGACAGGACTAATCTCAAAGTTAACCTTGCATAAATCAGCTGAGAATTTGGCCCTTGATCTGGATCTATTTGAAGGAAATATTCTCAAGTTCTAATTTTATCTTCAGTCCTATGAATGTAACTGCCATTAATTTCCAATTATCTGTAGAAGAAGAAATCTTGGCCCATACATACTCTGCAGTGCAACAACACTTGGCAACAACATATCTATTGCCAGTTGTACAGTGAGTGGGAAAATCACCTGCCTGAATGTTGATTTTTTTTGTGGACGGTTTCTATATTTCATACACATTGGATCAGCAGGTGTCCTCTTAATTACAGTGTAGTCATACCAAGTCTCCATGGGTGAGAAACCCACCTCAATGGAACCATCTCTGCAGGAATCCTTCTGGAGCAGTGATGACCTTATCAGCATCATTTGAGCTGCAGTTTTTATTTGTTGGGAGTGAAACCCAAATGCCAAGCACATGATTCTTAACATAGGCTCCAGCTCTAGGGCTTGAAGTGCAGATGGCTTGATCCTTCACACCTTCCATTTACTTTAGTAGGAAATCTGGATAATTAAGAGGAAAGCATTAAAAAGAGCAGTAGGTGCAATCAGGGGAATCTGTGCTTGGCCTCTAGCCTGGGGTGGTGAGGTTTGATTGCAGCTGATGCTGCCCGGAAAACCTGGGGAAGGCTGCTGGCAGACGACCAGGAAAGATTACCCTGAGATGGTACTAAGACACAGTCAGGGTGCACACCCAGACGTGATAGCTTGGAAACACTCACGAGTCCATCAACTGAGAAAGAGCAGCAGAATTTCAGCCTCATCTTGAGTTGTTATTTACTCTAGCAAATTTCTGGCGAGCATTTAGTGATGTACAGATTGGGTTAACAGATAAGACCCCATGATCTGACCTGTTTAGCAGGCTTGCCTTCTTCCCATACATACTGGTTTGGAGTCTTCTGTTGAGTATGGTTGCTGCCCTGGCTCCATCTTACTGGAAAACTATTCCTTAGAAAATCAGGTCAGGATAAAGATGATCCTTTGATAATACAGAGCTATGCACTTATATGCCTCTTCATTTCTTTCACTTCCTTTCATCAATATTGCAAGGGGAAAAGGGCACGGCCACTTCAGAGGGCTAGGACTGTGAGTTATCAGCACAAGGCGGAGGTTTCACCTGCTCTAGAACGAGGATGACAAGTGGTCTATGAGCTGACCCACAACTGCTTCACAAGTTTTCAGCCACGAATAAACCTGGGCGGTGAATTTCCATGCCCTAACTTATACCTCCTGGATCTGTGAGACAGGTCAAGGCTTTAATGCTGGTGGGGCATATCACAAACAGCAATTCTTTAAAGTTGCTGGAATTGCACGTGGTCAAAGCACAAGACTGGCAAGCAGAAGTGCTGACTTTCTCTTCAGGCTTTAGCAAATGAGCAAGTGGCATGGCCCCCCTGCTCCTCAGTTTCCCTCCTTTCAGAGTAACTGACAATATCAGCCTACCTTGCAGATCTTTTATGCAGATTCAACATTTCCTTTTCATAAAGCAATTTGAAATCCTGTGCTGACAGATACTAACAAGCCCTTATATATGATAATATACTTAATTTTAAATCAGAAGACATTTTATGCCTTTCCAGAACTCTCATAGCAACATGATTCATTAGAATAGCTAATAAATGACATGCATTTTTTATTATTCCAAGTTTCTGAAGTACTTTTTTTTCAGTTACGTTAAGTTATGCAGTGAAATAGTCAATAGCTGTTACTGCATCCTCATTTTCAATTTATGATAGGTTTGTAGAGGGATGCAGAGAATAGAAATTCCTCATCATTAAAGACTTTGAGACTAATAAGACTTAACTACTTTCCTCAGTATTCCCCCAACTGCTAGGATGGGCATTCTCAAGTGCCTTCCCAAGAGTGTGCCTTGCCTATTAGATGATTCCTACTAGAGGAGAGTACAGATGTTTCCACATCAGGAAACTTACAGTTCATTGGGTGGGAAACACTGGTGAACCTGAATTGGCATCACAGTATACATTGCAAATGGCATTAAAAATGAAAATGATTAGTCAGGGTCAAATTGCCCTAAACTTGGAGAATGAGTCATAAGGTATTGCTTCACTGCTCCTCCAAAGTTATTTAGATATGGGTGGGGGTGTCAACATCAGAAGGAATCACACCTATAGCTTTTCAAAATTAAGGGACTTTTAAAACACAATCCTTAAAGTACAGATGGACAAATACCACTCTGTACCCTCACAACTAAGACTCTGCCCTTGCAGGCTTAGCTTTCCGATGACATATTTCAACCTCTAGCAATTTTTCACCGCTGAGGTATAAAGCCCAGGAAGAGCTGGCAGAACCTTGTCTGTGCAGCAGCACAAGCACTGCCAACCACAATCCATCTATAAGGCCTCCCCTTCCTCTGCCCTTCTATTACCTCCCAAACTGAAACTGAGAAACGGCAGGGAAGAGGGCTGACAAGCAGAAGCGTGGGCCTGAGCTGCTATGCCTGAGGGCTGGCAAACGGGGGAGGGCTGCAGGAGGAACATGATCGTCTCCTTACTTGAAGGCATTCTTAGACTGAAGTATAGCATTTAGCGAAATGTATCATTTTTGAGAATTCCTCTGAGACCTTGGTTTTGGTTATGGTCATAGGCAATGCATTTTCACTTTTCCTCGCACTGTCCTGAGGATGTTGAAACATTAGTATATCAAGAGAAGTTCTAGTAGCAACATCCCTGAGAAGCACAGCAGAGGCATACCACAAGCTCTTGGAGTGTGTTTGTCACTGCTGTGACCTTGGGACATGGGGCTCTCAAGACAGCATATCCCATGTCGGGTAAACTGCAGTAGAGCTGGCTACTGCAGTATGGAGAGGGCAATGTCAGCAAGGCAGGGAGGATGGCAGATGATATGAAGACTCTTCCCTATCTCTGCAAATGTCCTGGCAGTCTCACCTTTCTCACCCCCTCCCCATGCTCCAAGGATGCTGGCTGGCTGTCCTGGTTTCAGCTGGAATAGAGTTAATTTTCTTCCTAGTAGCTGGTATAGTGCTGTGTTTTGGATTTAGTATGAGAATAATGCTGATAACACACTGATGTTTTAGTTGTTGCTAAGTAGTGCTTACACTAGTCAAGGACTTTTCAGCTTCCCATGCTCTGCCAGGTGCACAAGAAGCTGGGAGGGAGCATAGCCAAGACAGTTGACCCAACTGGCCAATGGGGTATTCCATACCATATGACGTCATGCTCAGTATATAAACTGGGGGGAGTTGGCCGGGGAGCAGTGACAGCTGCTCGGGGACTGGCTGGGCATCGGTCAGCGGGTGGTGAGCAATTGCATTGTGCATCACTCATTTTGTATATTCTATCATCATTACTATTATTATTATTTTCCCTTCTTTTTCTGTTCTATTAAACTGCCTTTATCTCAATCCACGAATTTTACTCTTTTTTTTTTCCTATTCTCTCCCCCATCCCACTGAGGCAGGGGGGAGTGAGTGAGCGGCTGTGTGGTGTTTGGCTGCCTGCCAGGTTAAACCACAACACTGTCATTCAGAGGATTGTTCAAGGTAGAATTTATCTGATGAGGAGGACTTTTGTTGATGAGAAAAGTTATACTGCGATCCTTTTATAGCTGTTTCACAGAGACTTGAAGGAGCCCGAGGTATAAAGGGGATGTCATGCAACTAAGATAAAAAGAACAAGTCAGAAATAAATAAATAAAAAAAGACAAAAAAAAAGCTAAGACTTTTGACTCTTTGTGTCCCCCTGCAATCAGAAGTCCCTTGGCACAGAGGGGTTCCTTAATTTCTGTTTAGCAGAAAAGGCAAATAATGGCTCATTATTCCTTTCTACTCTCTTAGAACAGAGAAGATATTTTTATTTCCTTACATATACACCAGGCACCTTCCATACCTAGACAGTACCTGAAATTGAATTATACAAAGTGAATTATTCCTGTAACGGCAGGACAATTAATGTGTGCAGCTAAGGTAGCAAGACAGAAAGAGAGCTCTCCTTAGAAACCGGTGCTTTATTGTCAGCCACCTTCCTGTTGAGGAGCCTTAGGGCTCACTGAGGCTTGAAAGACAGTCTGCTGAGATAAGCATGTGAGAATATCTCCACCAAAGAAAGCTCCCCCTGTTCAGAAGTACATCAGGGTTATCCAGAAACAGCAGCTTCCTCTAGCCTCTAGCCTACACCCTCTGTATTGTTAATATGGCCAAGAGCAATACATGCACCATTTGACAAGTTGGAGAGATTATTTCATTATTTATGCACGGCTACATCCTATAGACATCAGTATTGCATTTAGATACAGCCTTCTTATGGAATAGCACCTTGAAGATGTACTTATTGCCTTTGATTCATGATACAGATACTTAATTTGCAAAAAAAAAAAAAAAAACCTTTGCATATTCAGTCAGTCTCACTGCCTATTACTCCATGCATTGCCCTGTCCTACTTGGCTGGATCAGTCTGGAAGTTTGGTCTCAGAGAAATATTTTTACCGAGCTAGCAAAAAAAAGCTGTGGTTCTCTGACGTCCCCATTGGCTCCTGTGCAGTGCAACAACACAGTGGATATTCAACAGCCTATTGTTTGTAGTGCTTTTCCCCACCTCTCATCTTCCGACACAAGAACTTCACCAGAAAAGATGTCCCATAGTGAATATGAATGTTTCCCTTGTTCTTGGTGTGTCTCAGAGTGTGATAATTCTCACAGAAATTAAAGAATTTCCAGCAAAATCAGATATTTTCCATCTAAAGAAGACACAGCAATAGAAGCAGCTAAGAAATGGCATCTTTGCAATGCAAATAAACTCTCTGTCAAATCAGAAAAATAAAGCAGAAGGTGCAAAGCTACTAGTAATATTGGATTTTGTGCAGATTTCTAGCTAATCCCAAGACATTTTGCTTATTGCAACTGTAGCTCCACTTACTAGGAAAGGATCATATTTCATACTCCAAGATCAATACTCTTGGTTATTTATCACTCTGAGAATTGATGAGTTTTGAATGTAAATACTAGTTATTAGTCAACGGGCAGGTACTTTTGATTAAGACTACTGAAGTCAAAGGTCTTTTGGGGAAACTGTATAAACACTGAACATGCATGGACATGATTGATAATTCTATAGCATACACCTTCTATGCAAATATCACACTTTTCTACCGTACCGTATTAAGGCTCCATGTGGTGGAATCCATGGCCCAAATGCTACATAGTGGTCTGAGGTCTCTTATTCCTCAAAACATTTCCATATGTTGTTCATTTTTAACTCTAACTGTAGATGAGGGGCAGAAATATTTCAATTTAAGTTTTTTATTATTATTTTTGTAAGCCAAAATTAGGCTGTCGCTCATTCAAATCCATCTGGCAATCTGAATATTTGCATTCGTTACAGGAAGGAGTGATTACGATTTGTTCCAAATAACTGCTGTTTGAATTAACTGAGATCACAGATAAATGCAGATTTCCTCTACTTCATAGGCCTTAGGGGAGGTTTAAAGTACAGAGGCTGTTTTTGGAGATACTTCCTCTGCACTTAGCAGAGAAGGCGCAGTCCTCTAATGGGTACGTGCCACAAATACTTACTGCTAATTCAGCACCAACTAAAGGGTTTATCTACACTAGTGTTTAAGTTCAGATCAGGAGGGCACTCTGGAAGTGAACTCCTGGTAATGCTCACTTTACTGTGCTTTGGGTCGCACCAGAAAGCTGTCTTGGCACACACAGCCTGGATTCTTTGCAAATTAAACTAAACTGGAAGATCATTACATGAACCACTAATGGGAACTCAGTTCTCAATCTAGAAATAGACTGGAGTGAAATCCCCTGGAAGGTGTATAGTGTGAACAACTGATCCACAGCATCAGCAGTTTTGTTCTAGACATCCATTCTCATCATGCTGCACTATTTGGTAAGGCAATCATTTTCTAAAACGCTAGGTTACTGTCATCTGAAAAAGTTTTCACAGAAAAACTACTAGATAAATCTGGTAGCTGATGTGCTTACCTACTCCTGTTTCTCCCTGCCATGAGCTCGAAGATAAATTCTAGCTATGGAAGGTATAGATAGAAGTTATTATGCTATCATCAAATATATTAGYGGGAAAAGATCTGCTCAGTTACAGGGTTTCAAAATATTTCTCCCTTACATTTTCCCTTAAAGAACAGCTAGAACACTAAACAGAACATAATATGAAGGCTATTTTAAAACACAAAGTTCATATAGATTACTTCATCAGGCATGTTGAGTAAAGAACCAGTTCTTGTTTTGAGTAAAGCCTGTTCTTAATCATTTCCAAGAAGCTCTACCATATTCTGCCCTGATTCACAGGATGGTAATTATTATGAATAACCTGAAGTATTCAGTGGGTGTGTTGCTCGCCATCACATATGAAGCCAGTGGCTAAGCCAGCAGCAGAACAGAGGAATTTTGACCACAGTGGTTCTTGATTGCTTTAACCAGAAATGTTACTTTATAAAGCCACTGGCTAATGACAAAAAAACCCCTCATGCTTTAAAACCTTTACTCAAATTATTCAGCAATTAGTGGGGGAAAGCAGAGGACTGATCACATTCAGGCCCAAATCACTCTCTGCCCCATTAGTTTTCTTCCTATACCCTACAGAGTCATATGAGYATTTAGCAGGATTCACATTCATCTCCGCCAGCGCTACACCTTAATTAGCCAGATGGTTGCTCTGGCTCCAGTCTTGCAGCGTACGTTGCTTGACAGAGTTCCCTGCCTCCGCAGCACAGGCAGGGTGGCATTGGGTGTGAAGCAAGGCGGGTGTAGCAGGAGAGTTCCTCTATTCTCCCAAAGGGGAAAAAAATTAACTCTAGTAGGTTTTATCAAAGGACTCCTGCTCTGGAAAGTGCTTTGTAACCTGAATGAGCAGCTCCCTGTTCAAAGACACTGCTGTGTCACTATCAATTACCTGTGAAGCACCACCAGGACAGGCAAAAGCACTTGAAGTACTGAAAGTGGTTAGGTTTTATATGATCTCCCATTATCTCATTACAATGAATTAATAAAACAATAACTTGAACCAAGCAGGGTGCTATAGCAGTAATTGGTCTTGATAAGCATGTGATAATATCTCCACCAAAGAAAGCTCCCCCTGTTCAGAAGTACATCAGGGTAAATAGGAGTGTGATGGTCCAGGTTACAGGCAGGCTTCAGAAAAGGGATTGCAGCATGATGAGAAATGTTGCCCCCAAATTAGTATCACGTGTACAATGAGTTTTACCTTCAGATATCTGGGCACAATTCCCTTACTACCCAGAACCCAGACTTGGCCCCATTAAACTCAAGAGGTAATTTACCACAGAGTCCAAGAAAAGTATTACAGGATTGCTGTAAGAGACCAACTGACAGCACAGGCAGGACGTGACAATTGCTGATGGTTTTCCCTCTCTTTCTTTACTTTGTTGTTTCTCTCAGTTTGCCTTCTTGCCCTGCAAAGATTTAGCTGCAGAAAGACAAGTGGTTACCTTGGAAAGGTACATGGGGGAGGCTTTGTCCATGCAATGCTAAGTACTGCTGCAGGAGCCGGTGCTGACACCGAGCTACTGCAATCTCTGAGCACTGGGCTTGAAAAACTCAACCTCACACTCCGATGGAGAGATAATTTGTGTCATTTAAACAACCTCATCCTTCACTGCTTCCACTGCAGGGACTGAGACAAGCGTTTCCATGGTGCAGAACAGCACTGCGCATGCCTCAGTGAAATCAGAAACAAACCCCTCTTCTCTCTGTTGGGTAAGTCCCACTATGCAGCTGTAGCTGCTGATCCATTAGAATATCGCCTCAGATCTTCAGAGATTACTTTTAAGGTGCATCTCTTTGTTTTCTGCAGAACAGTTGGTAATATACATGGGTTTAATGTGGAACTTAGTATAACTAATTACATTGTAATTAGTAGAACTAATTATGCTGATGGGGAAAGCGACAATGATGAAGAGAAAAAACGAATTAAAAATGTTTATATCCATGGAAAACTTTCCTATTAGCAAACATGATAGGTTCCCAAAATTGGAAGGGAACCAAAGGAAAATATTAGCTTCCTGGATGGTAGTAAAGAATCCACCATCAACTCTGTTTCCACAAGCTCTTAGCAACAGCTTCTACACTATTTCCACAGGGACTAAACAGAAAAAGAAAACTGACCCAAAGGGCCACTGAATTAATGCAACCCATTCTTGATGTTTCAGAAAAAGGAAATTAAAAACAAAGAAACAGTAGTTTGATAAAGTGAGCATGAGTAAACATTTTTTCTTCACCATAGCAAATGAACTGTTGCTATCTTGAAAAATGAAAGCTTATCGTATTTTTGCTCTACTTCTCATAAAAGATGTAAAAAATTATTGCTTTGAATAGCTTTAAGCCTTATAAAGAGGATTTCTTTACTCTTGTATCCTACCAAGATTATATACCATATAGAACAAAGACTTTATCACTGTCAAATGCTCTACATATTAACATAAGCTATTTTGTTATGTTCCATTATGCCCAATCAAGATTTTATTAGTTATAATTGGTTTAAATGGGCAGATATTTTCCTTCTAGTTTGAGCCAAAATTAGCACAAAATAAACTTAAGTCAGCAGCTTCCCAAATTTTAATGGTATTCTGGACCAGCAAACCCAGAAAAAGTAGACCCTAAAACAGACTCAAATTTTACAAAATAACCTCAGTGTCTCAATGGATAAAAAGAAGTTTCAGAACCTTAGCAGCTAATGGGTGTTTGAAACCCCAAATTTGACTTTTCTAGTTTGACCTAATCTCCTATTTTAATATAAATGTCGCAGTATATTTACTCACCATGCTCAGCCCAGGGAGCGGGGCCCCGCCTAGAATTGTGAACACAATAGAATTGTGAATGCACGCAGATCTACCCATGCACCTGCTCAGATGCAACACTAGAGAAAGGGCTAGTGACAGTCACCCCTAATGACACACAAGCTGGGAAGAGAATCCTGGAATGACAGGAACTGAAAAAAAAGGCACATACAGAATAGCAGAAAGAGCACAGCTAGCACATTGACCAAATTCAGTCCTAATAAATTTGCCCTCTGTCATTTAATTCATCCAATCTTATGAACTAAAGAATGTAAAAAAGGGAAAAGCAATAAGAAAGTATCTACAGATTTTGAGAGTCCTACCACCAAGACTTGGCAACCTCTTTTCCAAAGCGCCCTACAGTGCTGTGACATACTCAGAAGCGACAGGACACTTATACTAGAAAAGGACATTCCTATAAGGTGCTTGTCTATTGTCTTGGTACACTTAACATGGCATATCCATATTGTAACATAATATTTTCCCACAGCCTAATACCAACAGTGGATGTTTTCTGCTCAAACATACCTAGAGTTGGACAGAGTTCAGACACACATTCGTTGTTCTTGCATGAGCTCCTCAAAAAGCCTAAAACAGGGTTGGAGATACCTGCACAACTCTGTAATGACTGAGCAACTGGCAGGATACTTCATAAAATCAACTAGCATTTGATTCTGGAAACACATCTGTTGCTTAGACTCTGCCCAAGGCTACTTTGACAGCTCTACATAAAGGCCCAAGTACTGCAGAACATGGCATTTCCATAGGTTTATAGAGACAGACCATGGAGATAAAAAGGAAACCCTTTAGCAAGAAACCTTAGACGACAAGGTTGCTGTGCTCCTTAAGTATCAGTCAGTTTAAAAAAAGAACTCAAGGAGCGGAATGGTGCRTTAGGCTGACTATGCCTCAGACAGCCAGGCTGTAGACGGATGTGTTTTTTCTAGACCTGTTCTGTGTACTATTAGCTTACCACATAGTAAATTAGAGTCTTGCCTACGTAACACCCATGCCATCATCACTGCTTGTGAATCTGCCCCTCTGGGAGATATTTTTTTTTAGAATTGCCAGCAAAGATGCAGCTTTAAGACATTCAAGTCCATCAGTGTGCAGGGGAGAAATCATTGCACATGAGGACATTTTACTGTGAATCATGCGCTTTGGGTGGGAGAGTCCAGTAAAGATTAAACAAAGGTTTGAGGCATTTTTCTCCACAGTATTGCACCTGGCAAATTTCCAGAAAGAAATAAACCCTGAGATCTAGGAGACAGACTGAAAGCTTCTCAAAGACAAAATGAAAAGCTATATTCGGCTCCATTAAAAAAATTATACCATTTTAGAAGAAATGCAGAATATAAATCTAGTCAGAATGAAGTTAGGGCCTGACTAAAAGCTAATCTCTCTTGTAGAYTTTGTGGCTTTGTATTTCCATCACCATATTTCATTTACAGCATAAAGACAGAAAATACAGCCTTTAATACCAGGCCTAAAAAAGATTTAAAGTTATTCCGTTTTTGAGCAATGCTTTTCCAGCACTCTAGATATACAGTATTTTCAGATTTTAAACACCGTCCATTAGACATACAGTTCCCCAAAGTGTTCTTTTTTTCAGACAGACTAATATTTCAGCTGCCTTGCAAAACCTTCTCTTTTAGGATTTCTAGTTGAAAGATTTCCTTTTTTATCACAATGATGTCACAGATTAGTGAGGGCGGCTACTTCCTCCCCACCCCTGTTATCCAAGATTTTGTTGTATGTGGTTAGTTTCATGTTTCATCCTCTGCTTTCAAAATTAACTCAGCTGTGGATGAAGATATATAGCCTATCAGCTCTATCCCTTTGGGGAATGCCTACAACAGCTGCAGCTGCCATTTCATTTCTCCTTAATACCCTTGTGTCCTAGAATACAAATAAAACAAATGTTGGTATCTTGTCCACTGCACACCACACATCGTATTATTTTAAACATACTGTACAGCTACATAAAATGCCCCTGATAAGACGTTGTTAGTCACTTGAAAAGAAGTCATTAGAATAACAGCTTGTGCCTCCATAATCCATCCTGGAATAATGAAACTCCACACTGAATACCGATAAATGATCCAAGATCTCATAAGCCTTCTTAACTCTGAACAGTGAAATATTAAAATACTGCAGAAACCATGACAGCTGACAGGTGGAGTCATTAGAAAAATGTACGCAAATCCAGCAGCAAATGACGCTGCATAAAGTAAAGGGGTTTACAGCTAATGACTTGTACTGATGCGCAGTCCCATATTCTGAAAAGAAAATGTCTAACATTTATATTGATGACAAGTAAAACAGTAATATATTTAAATTTAGGTATCTTTTGTCCTGTACTGAACTCAAACTTGGGAGATAGACTTAAAAACCTAATAATAGAGATCTCAGATCTTGCTTATACTTACATTTTGACATGTCAGCTTATGTATTTAAAATTCCGCTAAAGATAAGAACCCAACATATCATCAGCACTGAATTTCCATCTGCAAGTAAAGATACTGTTACTGACTAAAACAAGACTGTGTCTTCTTCCTGTGCAGTCAAATAGCAAAGAAAAAGAATTTTAAAGTCTTTGGCTGATATTGTCTCATGTATTTGCTACTTCCCTCCCCCAGTAGTGGTACGATATACCAGAAGAGGAGATGATGATAACCAGTATATTAGCAGGGAATGTAAGGGGGCACTCAATGAAGTAGTTTAGACACATGACTGCAGGAATGGAGTTCATGATGCTACATTTCCTCTGCTGCAAATGGGGATACAGACTGGGACAGAAGACTGGGATTTCACAACCAAACACTCTCAAAGGGAAAGGATGAGGAGGAAGAACAGCCAAGCCCAGCTAAGAGGATAGGTCTTGAACCACGGCCTGCCTAAGGCTGCACAAAATCCGTCACATATAGTACCAAGTACCATCCAACCCTTAGCATGATTGTGGCAAGGGCTGCATTTCTATAGCACCTTCAGCCCAAGTGCAATGAATGTTAATGAATTTATCTTTGTAATACTGAAGTAAAGGAATGTTATCATCCTCAAACTACAACTAAGGACACCCTGACAAGGAAAAGTGCTGTTCTAACGTGCACATATTTAGCCTCTGACAAAACCAGGAGTGGGGGGCAGTTGTCTGAATTCCCAGTTTTAAAGCTTCAGCAAATATATTGTGCCTATTCCGAAGTATAGCACAGTGGCTTAAAAAGAAGAGAGCAGCAGAGGTCTATTCCATTATTATCTTACTAAAAGTGAGTTGTACTCGGATTATATGGGATTTCAGGATCAAAGTAAAACTGATCCAGAAACCTAGCCACTTTTAATTGCTTTGAAACTGTATTTTTAATTATAATACTCTTTCTCCAAGTATATCTGCATTTTCCTTGAACCTGATTTTAAAAGCATACAGGATAGTTTTAGTAGACAAAGATTATAAAGTCAATATTTTGATTAATAAGAAGCCCATTCAAAACTGCAAACTAAGACTCCATTAACATTTCTTTCATCCATTCAGTAACTTGTACCATGCAAACTGGCATCATCTAACAACCTCAAACACAGGTACCTCCCCGCACTCACCAAATCTGTACAAATTAGCTAATAAGAAGAGTTCATTGTGAATTAAGATACCCAAATGCTAAAAAAACCCATATCCAGGGAACGTTTCTCCCTGAGATTCCATTGATGGTCTTCTCAAAAAAGAGAACATAATAAAGTAACTGTAATAATCACTTTTCTTCAGGGTTGTATGGCTTGGGAACTTTTACTAGTCATCTCAAACTAATCTGTGAACAGTGGTACCAGAAGCAGTGCTGGTTTCTGCAAGGGTTCCACCTGCTCATCAGGTAATAAATACTGTGTATTTCCATGGGTCACTGTCAGCCCCTGGCAATGGCATTTGCTTATGGCTGACCAGGGACCTGAAGCTGTAACCAAGGACGGGAAGGCTGGTGACTGAGAGGGGAAACCAGGACAGGGTGCCGTGCTCATGGCAGGGCCCTACAGAATCTGGGAGAAGAGCCAAACTGGATTCTTTTTGCCAATCTTGCCACTGTGCCTCTGCTATTCTCAAAGCATGAAGCAGCTATCTAATCTCATGATAACTGGCATCTCTAACTTCTCCTTGTTCATGTCCTTCTTCAGAGCTCTTCCTCCACTATATCTGTTAGCAACTATTCACAAAATTCAGACGACCAACTCCTTCACACAGAAAAAGAAGTAAAGAGAAAATGCCACACAGGAGGTATGCAACCTTATTAATGATTGTTTGGGGTCTTCCAGCTGTCTTAGTTTTATTTGTGTCTTTCAGAGTACAAACTGTTCATGACAAAGATAATTATAAGTGAATAACACTGTTTCAGTCATTCCCCAGACTATCTGTATATCCGCAGTGAATTTGCTAGTTTGGGCCAGATTTCTATGGCTAGATCCACAGCACTTCTGGGAGGGTGATGCTGGTGATGATACAAGATTTTCTAGCCATGGAGCCAGACTGTGAGAATGACACTCTAGCCTGGAGAAAGCACCTCGAATCCCAGTTCTGGGAACTCGTTAATTATTTATGCAAAGTGAAACAGGTCAGCCAGAAGTTTACCTGCACAGAGAGGAGGAAAACCAGCAAACATGGGATTAATCCTGCTGAGAAGGACAGAACTGAATCTGAGTTTCCTGTGTCCTGGAAGAAAATCCTCATCACACAGTTACTGGYTTAAGGGCTTCTGCCTCCAAGATTGCAACTCTAACTCACCACCTTTTTCAGTCTCACATACCCACAAAATGTATTTTATTGCAGATCCAATGGAACACCCCATGCAGAAATACAACTCTGATTTCAATGTGAGACAGTTCCATTTTAAAATGTCCTTGTCTTCATCACTATTCAGATAGTGCTATTTGTGTGGTCCATTTTCAAGGGTTTAATCAGTGATTAAGAAGTAAATAATCACTTGGCCATTCATAATGTAATAAACCTACAAATAAACCAAAAAGGTTTCTTAAAGAGGAATTTTGCAAGAGGATCTGCCAAATAGGCAGATAAAACAGAACTGTTATCACCTTATAGCTTAAGGAAGATACCAGGCACCTGCCAAGTAGAGTCCAGAGAAAAATTTTACCCTTTTCAGTAACTGCTTTGAGTGTTATTTTTTTTAATCTGCTAATGAAGGAGATGTATTGTTCCTCAGTTTTGCAGACTTCCTCTGGGCATCATAACAACAGATCAATCTCACAAATATAACCTTCAATTTTACGTGAAATGAGAATATGGCATAATTTCTGCTCTTGGTTGTGCTGATAGTATCCATAATCAGCWAAGTGATTTCCAAGAGAACAGAAGGCAGAGAGCTTGCAATGAGAAACATGCAGAATCCACAGATAAAAACAAGAAATGGATGGGCAATGTGTGTGGTAAATTATGCTTGGGTCTCAAGCAATGATGTATCATGTACTTGAGAAATGACATATGGCACTTGCCTACAACCCTGGCTGGCTAAACGCCCAGTGCAATGTGGATTATACATAATTGCTTCACAACAGTGAAAAGCCCCTTCTGCATATTATAAACATATTCATATTGACTCCTTACTAATGAGACAGGAGATAGTGACAAGGAAAAATAATTTTAGAGAGGAGTACAGTGGGTTGCAGTACAATTGGTGCAACATTTTATGCAATATATTACATTGTCTATCTACATAGCATATCTTGAGACATGTCCAAACATTAACAGTTTCTAATTTCATGCTCTCCATATAAATATGTATTATCAAATAAACAAAATTCCCTTCTATATACTGTGCAGGAGCGAGTGATTGTTAAAATATTCCTTATTGGATACAAGACGAGACCCCATAGCACCCGGGCAGGCCCACACACCAGCCTTCCTCAAATTTTCTGCAGTTTGAAAAGAAAAAAATAGCCCAGTATAGCTGTCTTATTAATTTAAACCAGAGCTGCTGCAGTGAAACAGAAAAACCCTGTTGCTCCCTACTTCTTACTGATTTTTATTTCATTTTCAGAAGTAATCTATTCAGAGCTACTTACATGGCTGCAGCCATCTGCCAGCCTTGAGCTCAGATCAGAGGACTCCTGTCCGTATCTCCTAAGTTAATTATGGGCCAGGCACACTTGAACTCCRTTTTATGCTACATGCTTTTGTTTAGGATATGCTCATTGTATGTTCTTATGTTTTGAAGGTTTCCTTTGGTGACTTCTGGGGACATTGTGGTGCTTCAGCAGCAGTAGGACACAGGCTCCCAGCTCTGCTTCTTTGCTGAAAAACCCTTCCATCATCTCCTCCCAACACCACCATTTCCTTACCTTTAATTATGCTAGTTGGTTCTGACTACCAAGTGCTAGAATTATAGAAACGGCTCATTTGAAATGTGCAGACTGCTTGCTTGTAAAACATTTGGCTCTGCCCCTGCAGAAATAAAGCTGTTTTATGCTGTAAATGAGGAGTAGGTTGCAATGCCACATGGCTGCTCATTATCACTACATGAAACTAGCTATGAAAAAAAGCACATGCCCCATGAGTTCACTCCGAAATGGATTGGGCTCAATTTCCCTGACTCTTCTATTTCCACAGCTCAACGTGTGTGATTGTGAGACACCCAGTAAGATGGCAGGAGGGGTAGGACAGATGTCTGTCATTTGTCAACAGAAACCAACAGCAGGAAGGTGACTGGCTTTGCATCCAAATTTCTTCAACTGCTTTCATGAACCGTATCCTCTGACTTTCATTATATAGTCACTTGCAGCCTTTGCTGCTTGTCTGCTGCTCCTGGTATACATCTGGGTGTTGTCAGGGTCCATAAATCTGTCTGAGTACTGCCAACTGTTACCCATATGAATTCCAAAACACGGCATCATTAGATTTAGATGTATCAGAAAAAGAATCTGATCGTATTTCCAGAGAAGTCTACCTAATTTCTGTCATGGATATCAAAGGGAACAGATCACCTGGAGAAGCCAATAATCTTTTTGTAAACATGCATTTGAAGCCACTTTTTTTTTTAAGGATGTCTCAGTTCCTTAGTTCTACCTTATTGTGGATTTAAAAAAAACCAAAGCAATGATTAGCAATTTACATCTTCGACGCACTGGGTAGCTATGACTGAATTGAGTTCTCAYTGCTTTGTTGGGAAGCCGTTAATTTCCTTAATCCCATTCTGCAGACAGAGAAACTGAGGCACAAAACTGGTCAACTTTATCATGTGTATTTAATTTGTTAAATTTCTCAAGATTTGTTCATTCATTACACTCTTGAGACTTTAGTCCTTTGTTAAATCTTACATTATTTTTTCTTTCAACATTTTCAGAAATATTTTGAGGTTTTCTAATTAGTTCTTGAAGTGAAATAATCTCACAAATGCACCAGTGCATCTGCATCTGATGAATCAATTTCCAAAATGTCCATGAGCAGCAGGCACTGAACAAGAGATGATAAATAAAACTTTCCATTGATGGACCAAATTTAGTTGATGTCTTAAAACACTTTACAAATATGGACATGTGAAATGTTCCTCTTTTTAGAGATGGGGAAACCGAGGCACAAACAGATTAAAAAAATTAGACAAGCAAGCAGCAAAATGTGGAAGAAAGCCCAGATTTCCTGATTTTCATCCCATTAGTCATTCAATGCACTAAATCAGAACAGCCAGACTGAATTCTGATCTGGCTCTTAAATGCTTATGCATATGCAGAAGCATTTGAAATTTTCAGGCCTTTTTAATAAATTTGAATAAACAAGTAGCATATAATAAGCCACCTTTTATAGTGATACAGCTAATACTGCTCTCTATTACAGATCATATTTGAGAATTTCTCTCAGTACTATATCAAATGTACAAACAGTAAGAGGACCATTTTAAGCAGTGCACGCTATGCTGTGAAGCTTTTAAACCATGATTTACCTCTTTCTTCTTCATGGTCCCAAATTAATAATCTCAGTATTGAGGAATGTTGGCAAATGCTTAATCATCTGCATGTATAACATACTGCAGATTCAATGCACACACACGCACACACACCACAAGCAAAACTGAGAACCATGCCAGTTTCCAAATGAAGAACTATCAGTTCAATGAAGACTCACACTAATACAAAAGCTGCATGTGCCTTGGATGCTTCCAGATAACTGAGTTCAATAAATATGTTAACCAGGTCTTTTACAATGCCATTTTATTTTTCCTTTCCCACTGAATGGAGAACAGAACAGATGGTTCAGGCGAGTGACTGCTGCTGATTCTAGCTTCACTTGTCATTGAAAGACCCAGCTATCTGAACTTTATGCAAGGACTGAGAGAAATGGGGACGGCTGCTTCCTTGTGCAATGGGCTTATTGGTCCCAGTTTGTAACAGACCAATGGATGTTTGCTGTTTGATTGCTTTCTTTTTATTAATTCTGTGAACCTCTGCCATTTTGAGAAACAGAACATAATATACAAGAAAATACTGAGAGATTTTAATCACAAACACTACAAATGTCCAGCTTTCAAATGGATTAATGATAAACACAAAAACCACTTACTGTATCTTGCCCACAGGCACTACATATTCTAAAAATCTTGGCCAAATGCTAATAAATATAGGAAATCTAAGAAGCCTTTTTTCAAGCCTGCCAGTTGTTGCAAGTGTATATAAAATTTTATTTCTTCATGGCCAATTAATGTTTACTATAAAAATAGCAGCTGAATGTAGGCCCTATTCATCCTTTCTAACACTAGACTTGTTCTGTATGAAAAGCATTTAACTGCTGTATTTTTAAAATTCTGTTAACATAACACAACTCTGGAACATCGTGACAAATTCTAGGAAGAAGAGAAATTGCAACTAATAATAATATGTGATAAAATGTCACAAAAAAAATTGTCAAAAAAAATGTCAGTCTTGGGAGAAGGGGTCTTCCAAAATCAAATCATGAAATCTGAAGCCATAACAGAAATATCTGGAAATTCATTACTTAGTCCAAAGAAGCAAATTAGAAGCAATTTTTTTTTTTTTTAAGTTGAATATTGCTGACGTCTTTTATACCCAATTACCATGAATTAATAGTCATGCTCATTCAAGATGTGACAGGAAGTCCCCATGGAGAGAGATCCTGGGCCATTACATTTATGTCAACAAGGTTTAGAGTGACTTGGGATAGAGGAGGGAGTGGCACACACTGCACAAAGCGAGGCAGTCATCTGGAGTACCAGCTTAGCTGCATGAACAGTCCAGGCCATCTTGGGAAGAGCGAGAGGACCTAGGAAATCCACACAACAGTTTCATCTCCACCTCTGCAGTGACCAGAAATATGATATACAACTTTAAGTGCATGTCAGTCAAATCCAATCTTTTCTTCACTGTCCCTTATGAAAAAATGACTTTCCTGCTAGCTCTGAGTAACTCTTGACATTGCCAAAGCTCTTGGTTGAACCTGTTGTTCCTTGCAGAAAGGCAGAAAGAAAAGCTGTAGCTGGCCCACAACAGCATCAGCGATATGATCCTGTGTTTAAGCTGTTTGTTCCTCACCTTAAGTTTAGTGCCATTTCTCGCTGTGTCTGTGTATGAAATTGTGCTAGATTTACACAAATAAAAAAAATGTACCTTAAGTATTTTAACAGAGGTGGTAGGATGTTAAATTATATATGTATGTGTATAAAAATACCCACCATTGTTTGTGTCTAAGCATCACTGAAAATTAGTAGAGAAAATTCAGCCAAATCAGGTGACATTTTTTCCTCTGCGTCCTTGTGATTACAGGAATATGACTATTTGAGTGGGAGGTGTCTTTTTACTACTGATTTTTTTACACTTAGAGCTGAATACCATCAAAATACAGAATCCAAACTGAAATATCATTTCTGTACTTTAGCCCACAAGACTTTGGGGTGTTCAAGACCAAGACTCAGATATTGGGAATGCAGATTCACCTCTGTAAGAAGCTCAAACCTTCCTAGTAGGAGAGCTGTGTTCACAGGTCCTAGCTTTCTGACTTTAGAGAAGCAGAAAAATCTCATTAGAAATTTTCTATGCAGCAAAATCTGCTTTCTTCTGTCAACTTGACAGCTATCTAGCAGGCATGGGTGGCCTCCTAAACGACCAGCCAAAGATCAAGACAGTCAATAACTCCAGCTGTTTCCTCACTGTCAGCAACAGCCCATTGTGTCTCACTCCAGGATGCCCCTTGGGCATTAAAAGCTCAAACTTTTGTGGATGGTATAAATTAAGGAAAAACTCAGCATAAGTTAGAGAGCACTGAAGTGAAAAGCATGTGGAGGAACCAGCTGGGCTGGGGTGTCAGCATGTGGATGAACTGAGAGCGAATTTTGAAATGAGCCATTGATACATTTTATGCGGATATGCAAGTTAAGATTGGGCCCAGCCCTGCAGGACAAGCTGTTTTTCCTTCCTACAAGAGATCTCTCTGCATATAAGGCAAGAAAGAGCATTCCCAAATGAGCTTTATGTTGACCGTTCTGGTAAAAAGAAATACCAGGTTGCATTTCACATTTTTTTAAGAAAACCCAATCTGCTGTGAGTTGGAAATGGGAGTGAAAGGAAGCAGCAGGGTGCAGCAATGGCCAGCAGCTCCCTGTGGCGTGGGGTGCCCCAGGGTGGCAGGGCAGGGCCTGGCAGCCCGGGCCTGTCCCACTGCCCCAGCCAGGAGCGGGACCCCGGGGGCACCAGGGGCAGCCCCAGCCCTGGGCATCAGGCACCACCCTGGGGATGGGGACAGGCCAAGGCTGGGCTGGGCCGTGGGTAGGCCCAGCTCGGCAGGGCCCATGGCCGGGCAGGGCAGGGCTGTGGGGAGCTGGAGACCGGTCCTGCTGCGGCATCACTGGAGCAAGGGCTGACGGCCCTGGGGGGGCTGACATGGGCTGTGGGCAGGGTGAGGGAGACCCCAAATTGGGCAGGTTGGGGCCTGTAAGGCCTGTTAGTGCCCTGACAAAGAGCAACTCGTCCGTGTCTGCCTGCTGCTAAATCCAGCGGTCAGTGTTGGGGAGCAGGAAATGCGGGGCAGTGTCTGTTTAACTGAGGAGTTCAGACATCGGCACCCTGAATCTGGGTCATTCAGAGCTTCATCCAGCCAATTCCTGTATCAGGCAAACATGCAGTTCAAGTTCAAACCATGGCAATGATGAAGGCAACTGAGTTGGGATGTCAAAAAGGCCACTGAAATACCCAAAACAAGATTTAAGGAGTGGATACTAAATATGTAGGTATTATGTAACGTCTATCATATACATTGCTTCCTTCCTCACGGCAAGGAGATTTCCACCTTGCCATTACCATTGTCCAAGGCCAGGACAAACCTACTGTGCTGTAGCTAGTGGATAATTTCAAATTCTTTGACTTTAAAATTTAATGAACCACCTACTCTTTCACAACAATAATTGTTTTCTACATGTTGCTTATTCATAAAATATGTATCTAATCCTGACTCTTCACTTCCTATTTACTCTAGTAAATAGATCCTCTGTTCTGCACAGGCAGCCCTGTCACCATGCTTTAAGTCCGGGGACGTGTGCAGAAACCTTTGTACAATAATTATGGAAAGTTAGTGGGGTAGAAGGAAATGTTATCAGCCATTATCTCTTGCTCCAGAGGATGTAAGGAGAATATAAATAAATCCAGACACTGCAAATGCTTTGCTGCAAGCTAGGCGATTAAACTATTTCAGATTCCTACAAGTCTATTTAAAGCAACTTAAATCTTTTTGATGGCCAGTAGTTCACTACAGCCTAGCTGCTTGCACAGGCTAAGCTTCCCTAACACACTGCACAAAGTCCACAGGAAAATGGCTTCAGCTCCTGACAAACATTAATACAGATGAGACGTTAGGTTACAGATACGTCTTCAGAAAATGTTTTAGGCTACTTTGATTTACTTTAACGATACACAAGCTCCCTTACAAGGTTTAGCACTGTTTCTTAGGCTCTTATACTTCAACCTTCATTCACATTGGTAAGACTTCCACATGCAGAGCAGTGGCAGGTCAGAAGTTGGTTTTGCAACAGCTTGTAGAGCTGGGGAACAATTTAACTCTCTCAGTCAAGAAGTACTGCCCAGCATTTGCTGACAATATTGGAAATACCAGCTCTGCCACAGCTTGATTGGCCAGTATATGTGCAGGCTATTTGGAAGGCTATGCAGTGCTGTCACTGTCTGAGTGCCTGAAGCTGCTCACAGCCGCTGAGAAGTGAACTCAGCTTCCACACTGCTGAGGAAGAAGCCTAGTGTTAGTAAGGGAGGGGAGAGGAAAGGGGATGGGAGTGGACGGAAGGGAAGAATATTGCTTGCTTGCATCAGTTTAGCCATATCTAAGAAACCAGTAGAGAAAAAAATTAATATCTTGCATTTTATAGCACATTTCTCCCCCTCTGCCCACCTCCCCTACCCCAGTACAGACTATAACCAGCCTCAAGAAAAATGAGAAATGTAAGAGTCATCCATCATTTGGGATAAATCTAAGGAAAAAATTATTATCTTAAAACCAAAAAACCAGACACATCATTGCCAAAAGAAGTCTGGTCAGTAATTGGAGTTATGCAGGAGAACAGCTTCTGCATACTGCTTTAGCAGAGGCTGGAGAAGAAGGGAAATTCAAGAGGAGGAACAACAATGGTGTTAGAGAATGCAGCAGAGGAACAAACTGATGAGATATCACCCTGGGAAAAGCCTAGAAGGTCTAGAAATACAGTTTTGGGACAAAGTGCTATTTGAATAACTTGGAACTAAGAGCAAAGACTAACTCAGAGAAATACTGTTTTGTAGGTATCTTTTGTAAATAAATATAATTGCATAAAAGATGTCAGGCTCCAATAAGTTGCAAAAATATTGATAATCCTTGAGAGCTTTACACTCCCAAATGATTCCAGTGCACTTCATAAATTCAGAAGTAACTTCATCTAACCAGCATGTTGCTCCCACAGAGATGGAAGGCAACAGCCCATTTAATAGGTCACAGTGCCACTCCACAAGGCATTACATGGTAGGGAAAATGACACTGTGATCCACTGAAATAATGGGAAGTGGAAATAAGCAGGACAGAATTACACAAATTAGAAATGGGCCCACACATCAAGCTAATGGCTCTGTTCTTTGGGAAGGAGAGGTAGAGTCTTTGTGTTCATCTGGAGCCTGCCATTACTGACCTCACCTAGCTTCTATCAGTATTCTGGAGAAGTTTTAGCAGTATCCTACATTTTCTTTAAGTGCATCTTAATCAAATGCTAAACATACCTGACCTTGTTTACCTAGAGATATCTAACAAGAATCCAGGCCCAGCAAGCATACTTCAGTCCACTTAATGAATGTTGAAAGAGGGTAGGAAAAGCCAGGTAAACAGTTGTAATTTTGATACGGATAGTGCAGGCTTTTTATACTGATTTCCAAAGAGAAAAAAATTATTTGTTTTCTTTTTAAAATATGTAAGTAAAGTGTGAAAGACAGAATACTTGGGAGTACCATTTTCCCACAACAAATAAAAATAAGGTATTAGATATTATTACCACCTTGAACATACCAAGATGTCAGGTACTATCTGTCCCCACTGGGGGAGATTTTTCAGCATTTCCTTCATGGGGAGAAGTGTTGGGCTTTTAACAGTGAAAACAATGATTAGACCTTTTTCCCCCAACTACCTGTTTATGTGTTTGAGAGGATATGTTGCAACAACAGGCAACACAAAAAACCCAAAGTGTTTTAAAACAGGACAAGCAAGTCCTCCTCTTTCAGTTGCTCAGCATTATTTCCTTGATATTTCTGATTAAAAAACAGGAAAAGCATAGTAGAAAAAAACCCTGATTTTCTAACCTATAAACAAGTTTTCTTCCTTGTTTTTGCATTTGTGTCAAAAAGAACTTGAGGACAAAATATTTTCCACGTTCCTATTTCATGTCTCTTCAAATGCTCTGTCAAAATTATTTCAGCTTGTGCTGCAAAGAGAATCTAAAGAACAAATTTTTATTCTACACTCATCGTTTTCCTTCCTTTGAACTGCAGTTCTTATCAGCTTGTGTTATACATAAAAAAGAACCAAAAACTTGAAGACATGCTCTGTGGTGAAAAATCTCACACTGCTTTCCAACGTGATCAAGGCTAATCAGCTAATAACAGCTACAAAATAAAAGATCAGCTCTAGAAGTTCTAAAGTGAGGGAAAAACAATCAAGTCAGATAATCTAAGAGGTTTGGTTCTTTTCAAGTAACAAAATACATTTGAAGCCTTTTTTTTTTTTCTTTCTTTTCCAGGGGAAATTTAGTGATAACTAAGGGGATACAGGGTAGATATACAAATAATGAAGGATATTTCTGAGGTCAGTTGCTATTTCTTGTTCTCTTCTCTTAGCACATGAAAACAATGAATCCAGCACCAAGCTGAGTGGCAGCAATGGCATCAGATTTAAAACTCATTCTATGTACTTTTTTAAGTGCAAGTAGACTTTGAAATTTCTGAGCAAGGAAGTAATACATTTCATTCACAAAGTTAAATATCTGTATGCTTCATAAAACTGTTATGGTTTCATTACATACCATTTGCACAGCCTGAGGGACTTTATTTTGAGGAGCTCTATCCATGATGAACAATATAGATCTACGGAGAACTGATGGGGTTCAGTCAGGAAGAGACAGAATGCACATTGTTCATGTTTTCTGCAGCTGATTTTCAACAGCCAGTGGAGACCCATACTCCAATATTTTTATTAGAAATATTATTACGTGGCATATTCTGCCCATTGTATTTAAACTAACCATGTCCAAACCCCTTGCCTTCATTTTGCTAACCTCCAGTGACAGCCCAGGGATATCAGAGTACCATCACAATTAGCTGAAAGTGCCCAGCCACTGGAGAGCAGAGACTGTTTGGAGCCTGGGAAGAGCATTTCAGTATCAGCACAAGGCAGTTTTTGACAGAAGCACACAAATAATTTGACAGCATTTCACTAAACAGTATTAGCAGCCACAGCTAAACTCTCCTAGAAAATAAGCAAGCGTAACTACAAGCAAGGTCAACAATCTACAAAAGCAGAAATTTATCAAGAGCAGTGAGACCTTATATTACTTAAATCAAGACTGAGCATTACTCACAGAACCAGATGACTCTGACCAGCTTCAGCATAAGCTCTAGATATTGAGCTAAAACAAAACTCAGGCACAACGAATGTTTCCATTAATGTACTATTTTCAAAGTTCATGTAAACATTCTTTTCCTTTCCTTCAATACCTTACTCTGTATGCCCACACTTCTCTCATGTTAACCCCCAACTTAGCTTTGCTTCCACAATGTCTAACCCTGGCAATCAGACAGAATCTTTCAGCATGCAGCCTTGGTATTTGTCTTAAGCCCGTACGGTGTAATAACTTTTATATCTTCTGCACTAGCTAATTATTTTAACACATAGTAGGATTGGAGTGCAGTATAATAAAAGAAGGCCAAACAATCTGAGGTAGCTCAGAAAAGCAAATACACTCCAGCCAGAGAAATGCAAAAGGCTTCAGATTTCTTCCTGTATTTATTTTTTAATTTGATCTTTCAAGCTTATTCTGATTAGCTGCAAGAATTATTTCAATTGAGATGCCAGCTGTTCTAAGAAACTCAGCTGAGTCCCATCTGGCCTAAACTATAAGGCGGTCTGATATTATCAGCTGCTTTCAGCAGTGAGCTAAGACACAGCTGGTTTGAAATTCAGAGCTAAGACACACCAGACCATGAGCTGTGTCGAATGTCAGTCTGCCTCAAGTGCATTTGCAAAGCACGAGGCAAAGCTGAGTGTCTGAATAAAAAACAAATGCCCTCAGTAGTGACGATATCTATCATAAAATGAGTCCTGGATTGCCTTGTTATAATAATTGCAAGAAGCTATGTACCGATCACCACATTGATGCAATTTGCTATGTACCGATCACCACATTGGGCTGTCTGAGGACATCTCTTCTCTACTACTTCTGTATTTTCCGAGACACAAGCCACAACACATAAACTCATCTGAGAATTAGCAGAGTTGGACATCATTAACACTTACTGCTCACATCTCAGTCATACAAGTATTTTCAGTTGTTAAGAAAGGTTCGTTCTAACTAATGCTAGCAACATGATATATTCCTTGTGAGGTGTATTGTGCAGTTTGGAAGTATTTATTTTTTATCAAACAACTGATTCTCCATGAAAAAAATATCCTTTGCTTTGTGTCAGTCATACAGTGTTCCCCTGACGGTCTGAGCTATCTGTATAAACCAATATACTCAGTCTGACTTTATCAACTCTCCATATGGCTATAACCTTACTTATGTTTGTTACTCTATACTGCCAATTACATCAGAAGAGCTCAGCCTTTGGCTCATGGACTGTGTACAGCCTGTAAGGAGAACTAACCCAACTGAGCCTGCTCAGGGTGGTCTGCCCTCCGTTGCCATAGCTTTCCAGAGTGCCCTGCCCCAGGCCCTTGACACCATCCTGTCCTGCCAAGCTGCACAGCACAAGTGCACATATATATTCCATTTTCTTCTGTCACCTCCAGGACTGAGATAGTGTCAGCAGAGTGAGTCGGTGGCATTCACCTCTCCCCAGCCACCATACCGAGCCATAGGGTCTGCTCTTCCAAGAAGACTGGATCCAGCTGGATCACATAATTCACTTAGAACAGCTGAATGCCGTGCCTCAGTGTCTGCTGTGAAATCTGAGAAGACTGATGGACTACTGATGACAGCATAACTCTGCCCTAGCAGGAGAATGAAGACAGCCTGCCAAACACTACTGATTTGCTCATGATGCTTATCTGTTGTAACCATCACAGAGAATTGGAAGTGGCAGAGTGGAGAGAAGGAAAACCTCAGGGAGATCAGTTTGAAACAAACTTCTGGAGTTGGCCAAAGGAGTAGGAAGGCTCTAATTTGTGAAAGTATCTTATTACAATTAGAAGTTCTCTCAAATAAGACACCAAAACTTAGAGGTGATTTTGCAGGTTTTGGCCATGGGCTCTCTTTAGAGCTGTATGTCTCATGCACTACATCTACTAGCAAAATGGTTTGAGTTTAAAAGAGCTTTTACAAAGATATGCAAAACTTAATGAAACTTTTCTAGTCTTTGAAAGATGCAATTATTAATCAGGGTATCTACGAAGTGGGGGATGGAGGTGGTCTGCGGGAGGATGTCCTTAACCTAGCTGGGGAGTCAGCACAGCTCTTGGGGCTGAGGACAGCTGGACTGTGGGGCTCCACATACCCAGAGGAAAGCAAATGAGCAAATGCTCTGCCATGCCAAATTAAGACACAAAGTTCATTGTGGGTCAGATCCTGTGACTGCTTCATCACTGTGGCTGAGTTCAGCAGTAGAGTGAACCTCCAGAATAGGGATCTAACACAGATTATAACAAGTTATAGTTACAGTCTATTCAAGTTAAGAAATAAAGAATAGCAGGACAGATTTCCAAAGATAATTCATATGTAAAAATCAGATATACATCTATTGGGCCTAAGCTCTACTGTTTCCAACAAAGCATTTTCCACTATTTTGACAGTTCTCACTGACTGATTTGTTCTTAGTTGGACCTTCTTCACCCGAGAAAATTCATCACTTAGCTAGAAACAAAAAACCTGAGTTGTCCAGAAAAAGGGTACACATTTCACCTATAAACCAGGCCTGGCAGATTATCAGGGATAACTAGGGCATATAGAAAAGGTTTTACAGTTCTGCCATCTGGTACCACAGTCCTAATGATCTGCATTCCCCATGGAAATGGCCTTAGGGCAGCATGCTTGTTCCTTGATATGGATCTCCCACACACACTTTTATCCTGCAGAAGGCAAGAAGGGCTTTATTTGCCAGATTTCTATTGCCAGTAAGTCTTCAATAGCATTGCTGTAATGGAGCATTTTCTGATATTCTTGCCATGTTAGATATATTCAGACTGCTTTTATTTCCTCTTTCTTTTCTCCTGTTCCCGCAGATGTTGTCCATTTTTGAAACACTATTATTAAAATAGCAGTTGGCTGCAAAAAGTTTGATGAAATCTTATTTTAGTCTTATATGCAGTCTGTCAAAATCCACATTCTTCTGAAATGGGATTGATTTGCTATGATTTCTTTTTTATAGAATAAAACTGGAAAAGAGTTCAGCCAGTGTTGAAATATCCTTTTGATATTTTTGGAATAGAATACAGCAGTGTTCTATATTGAAACAATAGCAGGTTATCCCTCTGCAGAGGAGAGATAAGAAGTATTGTAAATGCTCAATATCAAGAACATCAAAAGCTTGCTAATGACCTAAAAATCAAAAATTAATTGTTTAAAAATGGAAACATGGACACTCACTGAACATAACTTAAAGTGATTTGCAGATAACATCAGAAAATCTGAGGTATAAAAGGAGCTGCAACCAGCAAAGGACATAAAAGACAGTGGGAAAAGCTTTTATAAATACATTCAGGGTAAAAGATGGAGAGCATTGCACTGGTCTTAAGCAGGAATGGTGAAAAATGTATGAAGGAATATAAAAGGACAAAGCGTTCAGTGCCTGAGCCTTCATAAAAAGATTAGCTGTGACCAGATTCTTAACACATTTCAGTGGTCTGGAACACCGGCTAGAATTAGGAGAGAACAGATAGCAAATATTTAGCTGAGACACATGTGCATGATAACGGAGCCTGCTGAAATTCACCTTAGAAGATTAAGAAATAATTGAAACAATCTGAACTATTTTGAGGACACACAGAGGACTGACGAGAATAACTATAGTGCTCTTCCACAGAAAGGGAAAAGGAGAAGCTGGAAAATTGTAGGCTAGTCAGCTTAAGTTTAATACCTGGAAAGATACCACAACAAAATGTAAAACAATCTGTGTATGAGCATCTAGATACATAAACATGATAAGAAACAGCCAGCTTGTATTTATCAGAATGAAGTGTGTTAAACCAAGCTAACTTCTTTCCAAGCGAGTATCTTGGCTTTTCAGAATAACTTGCCTTTTTGGGTGGAGGAAGGTAGTAGAGGAAATGCATGTTCAGTTTAGTGAAGCTGTTGCAGCCTCAGACAACCTTCTCCACAAGTAACCTCAGGGAATGTGGCCTCTATTATATCACCATAAAATAAGCCTGTCAGCTGTGGAAAAGGCCTGCTCAAAGAATAGTCAATAGTATCCTCATTCCGGTTTGAAATTGCGCCAGCTTTTGAAATACTGAAATCCTTCACAGTGTGGAGCTTCTGCTCTCAGCACACCTGTAATGGGAAGGGGTGATTCCTAGCCAGCAGCAAGAGCATCCCTGTGCAGAGGAAGTGTGCCAGACCATACCTGCACTTATCACAGGAAAAACTGATGGAGCTCGACGCAGATGGTTAGTCTGGAAGCACTAAAACATCTCTGCGGGAGAGCCGCCGCTAAGCCAGTTCTCTGCCTATGCAGGGTGACTGGTGCTGTCAGGGCAGAGGGAAGTAGCCACGACTGAGTTCCAGTGACCTTGATTGTCAGCGACTGTCAATGCAATTAGCAGTTTTATCTCTGTCTATAAACCAAAGTATTCCTAGGAAACAGTGGTTAGTATTGTGCTATATCACTGTGGCATCTGGCTATGCTTGAGTTTCTCTTCCCTGGTACCCTTTGGCCTGAAGATCCTATGACTTTAGCACATGGAAAAAATGCCTCTCTCAGAGGGCACCTCAAAAAGCACCTTGTTCAGCATGTCAACAGAAAGGAAGGAGAGAAATACCTGTCTCATATCCTTGAGGTACAGCAAACAAATTCAGTCTGGTGGTACTGGCCCCATGATGAATGTCTGGTAACACTTAGTCCCAGACGGGAAAGGCACATGCCCATATAAATTCATTCAGCTAGTCTTTACTGTTTATAATTTAAAGTATCTACAACTTTATCAAAATATTCACTGATTCACAGATTGTACAATAATATATTTATACTAATTCACAGTGAACTGAATTGATACTTTCAGGTCATTAACTACAAGTCCTAAATTTTGATATATATGAAATTCCCGTAAAATAGATAATTTGGGAAGAATGAAGGGATTTTTTGAATACACAACATGCATTATTTTGCACATGTACATTTGTTTACAAAGAGATGTACATTTGTTTACAAGGAGTATCAAGAAGTTACTTATTATTATATTCCTAAGTTACTGATCTTCATCAACCGAGATACATGAACTGAGCAATTAACTGAGCAATTGAGGCATACATTCAGTTCCCTATAGTAACTTTAGCTGACAGGCTGCCATAGTTAATTGGATCCCATTGGATTGGATCACATGTGCCTAAGCCCTGTATTACATCTGGATGTAGTCCACTATATTTTTATACATCTTTCCCAAACTTTTCTAGGCTTCTTTATTAATATATAATAATAGTCCTTTACTAATAAAAGCAGTTAAGGCTGTTCCTTTTCTTGTCTTTTAAAACAGGAGATCAAGTAATAGGTTCTATTCTTACTATGAAGTAAAATACATCTTTAATAATAAATATTCTGTGACTAAAAT
Organism: Phoebastria nigripes; assembly: GCA_035582835.1. Classification (NCBI taxonomy): domain Eukaryota; kingdom Metazoa; phylum Chordata; class Aves; order Procellariiformes; family Diomedeidae; genus Phoebastria; species Phoebastria nigripes. Next base: position 169,250 of record JAYKAV010000188.1, read on the forward strand.
GCTTCTTTTTCTATCAGCTTTCCTATGGGTCATTTTCTTTCAATAAGCAAGGTCAGGGACAGCTACTAGACTGTGCAAGACTAATCTCTCCCTCAGGAGGGTTTTAAATTATAACTTACCTTATCTGATTTAAGTTCAAGTAGAAACTGATATATAGGTTCTGCTTGCAGCCTTTGTGGTGTCACAGAAATGAGGTTATTAGCAAGAGCCACCTAAGGGCTTGTCTACAGGGGACACTCAAAGAAAGTGGTAAGATTTCATCCAAAGGCAAACAGTACAAAGGCAGAATGCCTGTAATTAACAACCAGTTAAGACAAAGGTGTAATAGCAGATGACTGCCCCATGTCAAACAGCAAGCGTTATGACATCTTTGGCTTCTTAGATTCCTGCTCTCAGCTTGATGAGGGTGGAGAGCAGGTGTCCTGGTTTCGGCTGGGATAGAGTTAATTTTCTTCCTAGTGCTGTGTTTTGGATTTAGTATGAAAAGAATGTTGATAAGACACTGATGTTTTTAGTTGTTGCTAAGTAGTCT